>JAUMJK010001580.1:0-96442 GCA_033558105.1 Coccyzus lansbergi | reverse complement strand
CCCTAAGGCGAGACCACGCCCCTCTGCCGGGAATCAACGCGTCTTGGTGAGTGGCCACGCCCCTTTATCGCTAGACCACGCCCCCTGCCCGGTGGCCCCGCCCTCCCCGCCGCCGCCATCATGCTGCGCCCCAAGGCCCTGACGCAGGTGCTGAGCCAGGCGAACACAGGCGGCGTCCAGAGCACCTTGTGAGTAACACCTGGGGGAGTTGGTTGAAGAGGAGGCAGCAGGGGCCCAGGTGGCCAAGAAGGCCAAGGGCAGTTTGGCTTGGAGCAGACACTGCACTTGGGGCACAAGAACCCTGAGCAGCTCCAGACTAGGAGAAGTCTGGCTGGAAAGTGCCTAGAGGAGAAGGACCTGGGGGGGTTGGTTGAAGAGGAGGCAGCAGGGGCCCAGGTGGCCAAGAAGGCCAAGGGCAGCTTGGCTTGGAGCAGACCCGGTGTGGCCAGCAGGGCCAGGGAGGTTCTTCTCCCTCTGGACTCGACCCTAGGGAGACTGAACTTCGAATCCTGGGGTCAGTTGTGGGCCCCTCCCCACAAGAAGCATGTTGAGGCTGTGGAGCGAGTGCAGAGAAGAGCAAGGAAGCTGGTGAAGGGGCTGGAGAAGAAGAGGAGCGTCTGAGAGAGCTGGGGGGGTTTATCCTGGAGAAGAGGAGGCTGAGGGGAGAGCTCATTGCTCTCTGCAAGTCCCTGAGAGGAGGTTGTGGAGAGGAGGGAGCTGGGCTCTTCTCCCAAGGGACAGGGGACAGGACGAGAGGGAATGGCCTCAAGCTCCACCAGGGGAGAGTCAGGATGGACATCAGGAAGAAATTCTTCATGGAAAGGGTCACTGGGCACTGGAACTGCCCAGGGAGAGGGTTGAATGACCTTCCCTGGAGGGGTTTAAGGACGAGGTGCTGAGGGATGTGGGTTAGTGATTGATGGGAATGGTTGGACTCGATGATCCGGTGGGTCTCTTCCAACCTGGTGATTCTATGATTCTGTGATGGGAGGTGAGGAGCATCAGGCTACCTCTTATCCCAGGGGACAGGGGACAGGTCGAGAGGGAATGGCCTCAAGCTCCACCAGGGGAGATCTAGGCTAGAGATTAGGAGGAAGTTTTTCACACAGAGGGTCATTGGGCATTGGAACAGGCTGCCCAGGGAGGTGGTTGATTCCCCTTCCCTGGAGGTGTTTAAGGCACAGGTAGATGAGATCCTGAGGGACATGGTTTAGTGTTTGATAGGAATGGTTGGACTCGATGATCCGATGGGTCTCTTCCAACCTGGTTGTTCTATGATTCTAAGTGCTGTGTGGTGCAGGGGTTGCCATAGGGTCTGGAGACATGAATCCATTTACCCCCCCGACCTCCTCCCCAGGCTCCTGAACAATGAGGGCTCCTTGCTCGCCTACTCCGGCTACGGTGACACCGACGCCAGGGTGACCGCGGCCATCGCCAGCAACATCTGGGTGGCTTACGACAAGAACGGCCACCAGGCCTTCAACGAGGACAACCTCAAGTTCATCCTCATGGACTGTATGGTACGTGGGGGCTGCCCACCCTGCCCTGGGGACCTCTGGTCTCCCCAGGAGCCCCTCCTGGTCGTCTGTGCCAAGGCGGGGGTGCGACGGGTGCTCTTTCTCCCCGGGCAGGAGGGGCGAGTGGCCATCACCAGGGTGGCGAACCTGCTGCTCTGCATGTACGCCAAGGAGACGGTGGGATTCGGGATGCTGAAGGCCAAGGTAACGCTGGTGGGGAGGAGCTGAGGAGACCGTGGGGCTGGGAAAGAAGAAGCTGCCGTGACTGGGACACCTCTTGTAGAATCATGTTCCTGAGGGACATGGTTTAGTGTTTGATAGGAATGGTTGGATTTGATGATCCGATGGGTCTCTTCCAACCTGGTTGTTCTATGATTCTATGATCATGGGATGGGTTGGGTTGGAAGGGACCTCCGAGCCCATCCAGTGCCACCTCTGCCCTGGGCAGGGACACCTCCTGCTGGATCAGGAGCTCCAAGCCCCATCCAACCTTCCCTTGAACCCCTCCAGGGATGAGCAGCCTCCTTCTCTGGGCAACCAGGACCTCCCCATCCTCACAGCAGAACATTTCTCCCCAAGGTCTCATCTCCATCTCTCCTCTTTTCAGCTCAGAATCATTCCCCCTCATCCTCTCCAATCCAGATCCCCTCCCCAGCTTTCCCGGAGCCCCTTTCAGCCCTGGGAGCTGCTCTGAGGAGCATCAGGGCAGGTGAATTCACAACCTGGTCTGAAGGTGAGCTCCTTGTTGGCTGTGGCTCAAGTGAACCCCACAAAACTCATCCTGGGATGCAGTGAAGCATCTCCAGGCTGCAGCTCCTCCGACCAAGGACGTTTTGCTCCTTCAGCCGTGAGAAGCAGCAAATTCTCCATCTTGAGGACCTCAAAACCCATCCAGTGCCACCCCTGCCATGGGCAGGGACACCTCCCACTGCATCAGGGGCTCCAAGCCCCATCCAACCTGCCCTTGAACCCCTCCAGGGATGGGATCTGAGGGTTCTGGTTGATGTCAAGTGAGAATCATGGAATTATGAGATAGTTTGGGTTGGAAGGGACCTCAAAACCCATCCAGTGCCACCCCTGCCATGGGCAGGGACACCTCCCACTGCATCAGGGGCTCCGAGTCCCATCCAACCTGCCCTTGAACCCCTCCAGGGATGGAGCAACCTGGGCCAGGGCCTCCCCACCCTCTCAGTCCTCTATGCAGAAGCTCTAAAATGAACTAGAAATTCAAGCGAAGCTTGCGAGGAGCATGGGGAACCCACACCGCTCTCTGCTCACAGGCGCAGGCGCTGGTCCAGTACCTGGAGGAGCCGCTCACGCAGGTGGCTGCATCCTGAGGGGCTCGGAGATGCTCAGAGATGCTGCTGCTACACCAACCCCGTTTCCTTCCACCCCCAACCCATTGTGGGGCTGGCGAGCGGCCCCGTCAGCGTCCTCGACGTGGCTTTGGGGGGTCCTGCAAAAACTGAGGTGTGGGGAGTGAAGAAACCAAAGGGGAATAAAAGCCTGTTGGATACTCGTGGCCTTTTGTGTATCTTGGGGGAATGAAAGGAGGAGCTGGGAGGGTAACGTGCGCCCAGCAGGTTGTGGGGGACTGAGCAGTGCTTTGGGGGGTCCCTGTGGGGAAAAACAGTGCAAAAGGGAGGGGGTGAAAGGGAAGGGAGCCCTCTGCTCGGCTGAAGTGGGGTGTAGGGTGCTGGGGGGGTTGTCCTTTCCCACTTTCCCCAGTGTTCACACGATGGCAGCAGAGACGAAGGAAAAGCGAGTCCATAGAATCATAGAAGCACCAGGTTGGAAGAAACCCACAGGAGTCCAACCATTCCCATCAATCACTAACCCGTGTCCCTCAGCACCAAATCCACCTTAAACCCCTCCAGGGAAGGCGACTCAACCCCCTCCCAGTGCCCAATGAACCTTTTTGTGAATAATTTTTCCTGCTGTCCATCCTGTCCTTCCCCTGGTGGAGCTTGAGGCCATTCCCTCTCGGCCTGTCCCTTGGCAGAAGAGCCCAGCTCCCTCCTGTCCACAACCTCCTCTCAGGGACTTGCAGAGAGCAATGAGGTCTCCCCTCAGCCTCCTCTTCTCCAGGATAAACCCCCCCAGCTCTCTCAGCTGATCCTCTTCTTCTCCAGCCCCTTCCCCATCTCCCTTCCCACCGGTTGGCACTGGGCTGAGCTGGGCTCTCCGCTCTCTGGCTTCGGTTGCCCACAGTGGCCGCACTGCCCTGCGCTGGCAGCCACCAGGAACAGGTCCCAGCTCCTCCTCCGGCCACCCCGTGACGGGCTCAGGGGTGACACTACCTGCCCAACCTGCACAGCGACACCCGGTCCCACCCCTTGAGTCAACCGGCCCGAGCGGCATCGCCAACCCAACCGGCCTTGGCGTCGCTCCCCCACATCTCGCTGCCTTCCCCAGACCCCAGCGTCTCGCTGCCTTCTTCCCCACTCGCTCTTCGGCACAGAAGAAGAACCTTTGCCCCTTCCATCGCCTCTCGGCCCGCCCCGTGCCACCCCCTTGAGGCTCCGCAGCGGGAAGGAGGAAACCGAGCGACGGCCGCACCATGGGAAGCGCCGACGAGGATTATAACTTTGTCTTCAAGGGTGAGTCCTGGGCGCGAGGTGAAGCCCTCACCCCAAAAGCAATGGAGGTCAAGGGTTGCGGGTAGGGAATTGAGGTGCTGACCCCCTGGAGGCTGCCGTGTCCCCAACTGGGATGGTGTTGACCATCTCAGGTGACCATCTCGGGCATTTAGAAGTCATTCTGCTGCGGTGACCTGGCTGGTGGCACCCGCAGAGGACGTGGGGGTCAACCGTCTGCTGGAGAAATGGGGCACAAGCTTTTGCTCCCCGGTTTGAGTTCTGCAGGTCCCAGCGTCCGACCTCTCATCTAGTTCGGACCTGCGGGACCTCGATGCTCCCCTCGGGGAGGCTCAATGTTCTGCTAGTCTTGGGTGACCACCACGGCAGGTGACCCAGCAGCCTCATCCTCCTCAAAATCTGGTGGCTGTGACCCCCTGAACAGCACTGGGGCTGCTCCAGCAGATGGGGAATGTGGATGCTGAGGTGGCTTAGCCTGATGTCCATCCTGAGCCTCCCCTGGTGGAGCTTGAGGCCGTTCCCTCTTGTCCTGTCCCTTGGGAGAAGAGCCCAGCTCCCTCCTCTCCACAACCTCCTCTCAGGGACTTGCAGAGAGCAATGAGCTCTCCCCTCAGCCTCCTCTTCTCCAGGAGAAACCTCCCCAGGGCCCTCAGGCTTCTTCTCCAGCCCCTTCACCAGCTTCCTTGCTCTTCTCTGCACTCCCTCCAGAGCCTCAACATCCTTCTTGTGGGGAGGGACCCAGGACTGACCCCAGGATTCGAGGAGCAGTCTCCCCAGGGCCGAGTCCAGAGGGAGAAGAACCTCCCTGGCCCTGCTGGCCACGCCGGGTCTGCTCCAAGCCAAGCTGCCCTTGGCCTTCTTGGCCACCTGGGCCCCTGCTGCCTCCTCTTCAACCAACCCCCCCAGGTCCTTCTCCTCCAGGCACTTTCCAGCCAGACTTCTCCTAGTCTGGAGCTACTCAGGGTTGTTGTGCCCCAAGTGCAGGATCCACCATTTGGCCACGTTAACCCTCCTGCCATTGGTCTCAGCCCATGGATCCAGCCTGGTCAGATCATAGAATCATAGAATCATAGGACAACCAGGTTGGAAGAGACCCATCGGATCATCGAGTCCAACCATTCCTAGCAAAATATCCCTTTGGAGACCCTCAAAACCCTCCAGGATTCCCTGTGGTGGCTGTGTGGGTGGTTTGGCTGCTGTGGTGATGAGGTGCTGGGTTCTCTGTGTGACTCTCAAGTGTCTTGGAGCAACGCTCTACCCTCCTCCGTATCTCCAAGGTTTGTTTTTTTTCTCCTCCCTTCTTTCCCCAGTTGTCCTGATCGGGGAGTCCGGGGTGGGCAAAACCAACCTGCTCTCCCGCTTCACCCGCAACGAGTTCAACCACGACAGCCGCACCACCATCGGCGTCGAGTTCTCCACCCGCACCATCACGGTGGGGAACGCCGTGGTCAAGGCTCAGATCTGGGACACGGCCGGGCTGGAGCGATACCGAGCCATCACCTCCGCGTAAGGCTGGGATTCCCAAAAACCAGGGGACTCCTCAGGACCCCGGGTGGTGACACCTTCATAGAATCACAGAATCATAGAACAACCAGGTTGGAAGGGACCCATCGGATAATCGAGTCCAACCATTCCTATCAAACACTAAACCAAGTCCCTCAGCACCTCGTCTACCTGTGCCTTAAACACCTCCAGGGAAGGGGAATCAACCACCTCCCTGGGCAGCCTATTCCAATGCCCAATGACCCTCTGTGGGAAAAACTTCCTCCTAATCTCTAGCCTAAATCTCCCCTGGTGGAGTTTGAGGCCATTCCCTCTTGTCCTGTCCCCTGTCCCTTGGGAGAAGAGCCCAGCTCCCTCCTCTCCACAACCTGGGGTTGTTTAGCCTGGAGAAGAGGAGGCTGAGAGGAGACCACATTACTCTCTCCAACTACCTGAAAGGAGGTTGTGGAGAGGAGGGAGCTGGGCTCTTCTGCCAAGGGACAGGGGACAGGACAAGAGGGAATGGCCTCAAGCTCCCCCAGGGCATTAGAATAGGCTGCCCAGGGAGGTGGTTGATTCCCCTTCCCTGGAGGTGTTTAAGGGACGGGTGGATGAGGTCTTGAGGGACTTGGTTTAGTGTTTGATAGGAATGGTTGGACTAGAAGATCCGATGGGTCTCTTCCAACCTGGTTGTTCTATGATTCTATGATTCTCTGATTCTGCAGGTATTACCGAGGGGCTGTCGGGGCCCTGGTTGTCTTCGACATCACCAAGCACCAGACGTACGACGTGGTGGATCGCTGGCTGAAGGAGCTGTACGACCACGCCGAGGCCAACATCACCGTCATGCTGGTGGGGAACAAGACCGACCTGGCGCAGGCGCGGGAGGTGCCCATGGAGGAGGCCAAGATGTTCGCAGGTACAGGGCTGGGGGCTTGGGGACCCTTGCTGGAAGCAAGACCCTCCACCCGCATGGGCCGAAACACCTCTAAAAGGGTTCAGAAACGGAGCCGTGACCTCGCCGGGGGGCTCGGGGTGGGTCTTCTCTTTGCAGACCACAACGGGTTGCTCTTCGTTGAGACCTCAGCGCTGAATTCCACAAACGTCGAGCAGGCGTTTGAGAGCATCTTGAAGGGTACGTGCAGCAGGGTCCTGGGGCATCACAGGGTCTGGTGGTAGCGCAGGGTCTGGGGGCATCACAGGGTCTGGTGGTAGCGCAGGGTCTGGGGGCATCACAGGGTCTGGTGGTAGCGCAGGGTCTGGGGGCATCACAGGGTCTGGTGGTAGCGCAGGGTCTGGGGGCATCGCAGGGTCTGGGGGCATCGCAGGGTCTGGGGGCATCACAAGGTCTGGGGTCATCGCAGGGTCTGGAGGCATCGCAGAGTCCTGGGGCAGTGCAGGGTCTGAGGGCATCACGTGGTCCTGGGGCATCGCAGGGTCTGGGGGCATCGCAGGGTCTGGAGGCATCACAGGGTCCTGGGGCAGTGCAGGGTCTGAGGGCATCGCATGGTCCTGGGGCAGTGCAGGGTCTGAGGGCATCACATGGTCCTGGGGCATCGCAGGGTCTGGAGGCATCACAGGGTCTGGGGTCATCGCAGGGTCTGGAGGCATCACAGGGTCTTGGGGCAGTGCAGGGTCTGAGGGCATCACATGGTCCTGGGGCATCGCAGGGTCTGGGGGCATCGCTGGGTCTGGGGGCATCGCTGGGTCTGGGGGCACCCCAGGGTCCCTTCCATGGGGAGGATGCCCAACGTGTCTTCTTCTTGCTCCACGTGAGTCCTTTGGGGCTGGTTTCGGCGTCGTCGTCTTTCAGGCTGGTTTGGTTTCCGGTCTTGTGCGTTGGGTGGTTCACTCTCCGCACCCCATGGCTTTGTTCTCCCAGCCCTTGGGCATCTCCGACCCCTTGGGCTCCTTCTCCCCCTTGGAATCTTGCCTTTCCCTTCCTCCCGAGCTTGTGACTCAAGGGCCTCAGCACGCGGCTCAACCGGCCGAGGGAACCTTGGGGGGACGTGGGGGTGGAGGTGGGTGACGCTTGGCTAGGAGAACCTCTCTAGGGATGGGATCAGGGCAGGGACACAACCTCTCTGTGCTGTGCCAGCTCCGGCTCGGGGTGAGGCACTAATCTCAGGTTGGGCAAGAGGAAATTACCCAAGATGAGGGTGTTCCCGAGGCACCGCGGGGACGCAACCTCAGGGAGATGCACCCTTGGTGCCCCTCGACTCATCCTTCCGCTTCAGAAAGGGAAAGAAAGTCAAACGTGGGCGAGTGACGGGGGCGGCAGCCTCGAAGCTGTCATAGAATCATAGAATCATAGAACAACCAGGTTGGAAGAGACCCATCGGATCATCGAGTCCAACCATTCCTATCAAAATTCCCAGCGGACATGCAGCCCCCAACCCGGTACCTCTTGTTTTCTAGAGATCTTCCACAAAGTGCAGCAGCAGAAGCAGAGGAGCAGTCAAAGCACCACAGTGTCACTCGCCAACGAGAGCCCGGAGAGCGCGGCCGTGGTGCAGCAGGAGAAGCGTCCCTGCTGTGTGGCCATCTGAGCCGGCCACGAGCTCCAGGGAGCCCCCGGGGACCCCCCAACCCAGCCCTGGAAGAGCTGGGTATGCTTCCACACCGACTCTTCTGACCACCAGCACAGGCTAGTGTCACCCAGCCTGCGGTGCCACCCCCCGTCCTGGAGCGATGGGGACCAGCGGTGGCCACATTATAGAATCAGAGAATCACCAGGTTGGAAGAGACCCACCGGATCATGGAGTCCAACCATTCCCATCAATCACTAACCCATGTCCCTCAGCACCTCAGCCACCCACACCTTAAACCCATCGAGGGAAGGGGACTCAACACCCTCCCTGTTCCAGTGCCCAGTGACCCTTTCCATGAAGAATTTCTTCCTGATGTCCATCCTGAGCCTCCCCTGGTGGAGCTTGAGGCCATTCCCTCTCCGCCTCTCCCTTGGGAGAAGATCCCAGCTCCCTCCTGTCCACAATCTCCTCTCAGGGAGTTGCAGAGAGCAATGAGGTCTCCCCTCAGCCTCCTCTTCTCCAGGAGAAACCCCCCCCAGCTCTCACAGCTACTCCTCTTCTTCTCCAGCCCCTTCCCCATGTCCGTTCCCCTCTCCAGACGTTCTCCAGCCCCTCAACATCCTCCTTGTGGGGGGGGGCCCACAACTGACCCCAGGATTCGAGGAGCAGTCTCCCCTGGGACAAGTCCAGAGGGAGAAGAACCTCCCTGGCCCTGCTGGCCACACCGTGGCTGCTCCAAGCCAAGATGCCTTTGGTCTTCTTGGCCACCTAGGCCCTTGCTGCCTCCTCTTCAACCAACCCCCCCAGGTCCTTCTCCTCTCCTGCCACCAGAAACAATGGGAAGCGCCAGTGCCGGGAGCTCTGCTCTATCTGCTTAGTTTTTGTTGGACCCTGATCATCACCAACCCCACGCGTGGATCCCCAACCTCTCCAGACCCACAGTGCAGCAGACTGAGAGCCCCCCGGGTGCTGCCAGGAAGGAGCCAGGACCTTCTTGCCCAGGACTGTGTCACCCGCTGAGGATGTGACTGTCCCCACGCGTCTCCGACTGCTCTGGCATCATCCCAAAGCCGACGGAGCAAAGTGGGAGCAGCCCTCAGCCCTTGGGACACCTCCATCCCCACCCCAGACAGGGGCCAAGGCTGGTGGCAGGACCTCACCAAGGTCCCTCCCATCCGCAGGTGGCTATGGGGCTCGGTGCAGAGCCAAGGGGCCCTGGGAGCAGCTCCGTGGCCACCGCGACGGTGACTCAACCATTAAAGAACTTGCGAAATGCAGGTTTGGCTGAGCTGGAATCCCTGCGTGTTTGTGGCCCCAGCCTCTGGCCCTCACCTCCAGGGCATTCCGGAGATCACAACCACCTGAAGAGTCCAGCCCTGCGCCCTGGTCCCCTTGTACTTTCTGCCCTCACAGCCTTTCCCAACCCACCAGCGACGGCTTTTCGGGGTCAGCTGGTGTTTTATCAACCCACACCACGACTTGGCCCCAATTAATTATCCCAAACCTCTTGGAAACAGGAGGATTATTGCTGGATTCTCCGTATTTTTCCATATCTCTGTGTCTTCCTCCTGGGTTGGGCACTTGCTTTCCCTCTGAGCGGCTCAAGCCCAGATCCTACTTCACCTACATCACTCGACACCCGGGCCTGGACAGGACTGTCCCCATTGGTGGTCACGAACACGTGTTGGTGGCCTTTTCCCACTGAGAGTCACAAGGAAACCCCAATACCATGAACCCCAGAGCCCTGGTGAGGCCACAGCCTTTCCCAATCCACCAGCGACAGCTTTTCGGGGTCAGCTGGTTCTTTATCAACCCACACCACGACTTGGCCCCAATTAATTATCCCAAACCTCTTGGAAACAGGAGGATTATTGCTGGATTCGCTATATTTTCTGTATCTCTGTGTCTTCCTCCTGGGTTGGAGGAGCCCTGGTGAGATCACGGAGGTGCCGAGCAAGGAGCAAAGCCCTGAGGGAGATTATCTGGGTTGTCCCTGCCCATGGGAGCAGCCACATACCTGCCCCCCTCTCCCCCACCTCCCCCCCCCCTTACCTGGCCAGGTGAGCACACCTGAGCGGTGACAGACCAGCCTGAGCACCAATGGGTGTGGAGGAGGAAGAGCTGTGGCCACCAATGGGCTCCTGGGGTTCAGCCCCTGCTAGGGCTGGAGAAGGCCCGGAAATCCCAGTTAGCCCAGTTAGGCTGTGGCGCTGGGGGAGATGCGGGGCAAGGACGACGAGTACGATTACCTCTTCAAAGGTGGGTGATGAGCTGGGCTCAGGCCTCAGCGCTGCCAACCTCCACTCAGAGCCCTCGGGATGGAGCTGGGGCTCTGGTTTATACTGGGATAGACCTGGGTGGGGACCTGGTTGGGGTTCTCCTCAGTGCTGGGGACCTGGATGGGGACCTGGTTGGGGTTCTCGGTGCTGGGGACCTGGACGGGGACCTGGTTGGGGTTCTCCTCAGTGCTGGAGACCTGGTTGGGGTTCTCCTCAGTGCTGGGGACCTGGATGGGGAACTGGTTGGGGTTCTCCTCAGTGCTGGGGACCTGGATGGGGAACTGGTTGGGGTTCTCCTCAGTGCTGGGGACGTGGATGGGGACCTGGTTGGGGTTCTCCTCAGTGCTGGAGACCTGGTTGGGGTTCTCCTCAGTGCTGGGGACCTGGATGGGGAACTGGTTGGGGTTCTCCTCAGTGCTGGGGACCTGGATGGGGACCTGGTTGGGGTTCTCCTCAGTGCTGGGGACCTGGATGAGGAGCTGGTTGGGGTTTTCAGTGCTGCTCGTGGGTATCAGTGGTGCCAACACCTCAGGGTGGAGGTTGAAATGCTGCCATAGTCTGAGGGTTGGCATGAGGCAGGTCTGTGGCTAGTTTAGTGCTAATTAAAACAGCTAATTAATGCTGCAGGGGGATGCTGGGCCCCTCCCAACAGGTGCAGAGCCCAAGAGTGGCCGTTGTCCTTGCTTGAAAGAGGCTGCGGTGGTGGGGAAAGCGGCTCCGTGCGGCACCGGAACCTCTGAGAAGGTTTGGGAGGGGGAGAAGTGGGTCGGGGGGGCTGAGTGAGCGATTCCCAGAGGGTCTTGGTTGCAGTTAGGGAAAGTCCAGCAGGGCCAGGGAGGTTCTTCTCCCTCTGGACTCGGCCCTGGGGAGACTGAACCTCGAATCCTGGGGTCAGTCGTGGGCCTCTCCCCACAAGAAGGATGTTGAGGGGCTGGAGAATGTCTGGAGAGGGGAACGGACATGGGGAAGGGGCTGGAGAAGAAGAGGAGCGTCTGAGAGAGCTGGGGAGGTTCTCCTGGAGAAGAGGGGGCTGAGGGGAGACCTCATTGCTCTCTGCAACTCCCTGAGAGGAGGTTGTGGAGAGGAGGGAGCTGGGCTCTTCTGCCAAGGGACAGGGGACAGGGCAAGAGGGAATGGCCTCAAGCTCCACCAGGGGAGGCTCAGGATGGACATCAGGAAGAAATTCTTCACCTAAAGGGTCATCAAGCACTGGAACTGCCCAGGGAGGGGGTTGAGTCCCCTTCCCTGGAGGGTTTAAGGGATGAGTGGCTGAGGTGCTGAGGGTCGTGGGTTAGTGATGGATGGGAATGGTTGGACTCGATGATCCAGTGGGTCTTTCCCAACCTGGTGATTCTCTGATCCTATGAAAGCATCCAGGGTTCCGGAATTGTCCTTCCCGGTGCTGGTGATGCTGTGCCCTCTCCGCTGTGGGAGAGCGGATGGAGTTGAGTTGGTTTACCTGGTGATGGGATCCCAGCATCCCTGAGGAGCATCGCCATGTGAGCCACCAGCCCTACCCATTCCAGCTTTCATAGAATCATAGAATCATAGAACAACCAGGTTGGAAGAGACCCATCGGATCATCAAGTCCAACCATTCCTATCAAACACTAACCCATGTCCCTCAAGACCTCACCCACCCGTCCCTTAAACACCTCCAGGGAAGGGGAATCAACCACCTCCCTGGGCAGCCTATTCCAATGCCCAATGACCCTCTGTGGGAAAAACTTCCTCCTAATCTCCAGCCTAAATCTCCCCTGGTGGAGCTTGAGGCCATTCCCTCTTGTCCTGTCCCCTGTCCCTTGGGAGAAGAGCCCAGCTCCCTCCTCTCCACAACCTCCTTTCAGGTAGTTGTAGAGAGCAACAAGGTCTCCTCTCAGCCTCCTCTTCTCCAGGAAACCCCCCCCAACTCTCTCGGCCGCTCCTCATAGGGCCTGTTCTCCAGCCCCTTCACCAGCCTCTTGGTTCTTCTCTGGACTCTCTCCAGAGCCTCAACAACCTTCTTGTGCTGAGGAGCTTTCCCTGCCATTCGCTGCCCTCCCCTCTGGCACCGGTTGCTGGGAGAAGCTTGGGGACAACTTGGCACCTTTGGCACCTCCCGAGCAATAAAACGCAGCGAGTGAGCTCAGCTCAACCGGCGGCTCTGAGTCAGCCTCCCCAGGCTGCCCTGCCCCAAAGGCTCCAAGAAATTCCAGCCACCGACACAACGGAAGAACCTCTGCTCCTCGCACACCTCCCCTGGCCCCTGCCCAGGAAAATCCTCGTTTCTGCAGTTGTTCTAGGACCAGGCGAGGGGGGAAATTCTGATGCAGATGGAGCTGGTTGTGCCTTGGCTGCTCTGTCCTCCTCTTCTCAGAGTTGCGGCAGCATCATGGTTCTGAGGTGACCCTTGTCCTCTCATGCTTTCCAACCCCTTCCCTGTCACCCTCCAGGAGCCAGAGCTCCGAGTAGCTCAGCCCTGGACTCCACATCACCCTCCTCGTCTCGTGGTGATCTCTGGAGTCCTTCGATGGTTGGACTCGATCATCCAATGGGTCTCTTCCAATCTGGTGATTCTATGATTCTATGAAAAATAAGAGAAGTCGGTTTTGAATGCCAGGTCTGCTCATCCCTCCTGAAACAGTAGCAAAGTCCGAGGGAGACGCAGCATTTAGTGCCACTGAGTGAGGCTCTCGGGGTTCTGTCTTCATCAATGACCTGGATGAGGGCATTGAGGGGACCCTTAGCAAGTTTGCAGATGACACGAAGTTGTGTGGAAGTGTGGATCTGCTGGAGGGTAGGGAGGCTCTGCAAAGGGACCTGAACAGGCTGGATCCATGGGCTGAGTCCAATGGGATGAGGTTTAACACGGCCAAATGCCGCGTCCTGCACTCGGGGCACAACAAGCCTATGCAGAGCTACAGACTGGGAGAAGTCTGGCTGGAAAACTGCCAGGAGGAGAGGGACCTGGGGGTGTTGGTGACAGCTACTGACCATGAGCCAGCAGTGTGCCCAGGTGGCCAAGAAGGCCAAGGGCATCCTGGCTTGGAGCAGAAATGGTGTGACCAGCAGGGCCAGGGAGGTGATTCTCCCTCTGGACTCAGCACTGGTGAGGCCGCTCCTTGAATCCTGTGTTCAGTTGTGGGCCCCTCAGCACAAGAAGGATGTTGAGGCTCTGGAGAGAGTCCAGAGAAGAGCCACAAAGCTGGTGAAGGGGCTGGAGAACAGAACCTATGAGGAGCAGCTGAGAGAGCTGGGGTTGTTTATCCTGGAGAAGAGGAGGCTGAGAGGAGACCTCATTACTCTCTACAACTACCTGAAAGGAGGTTGTAGAGAGGAGGGAGCTGGGCTCTTCTCCTAAGGGACAGGGGACAGGACAAGAGGGAATGGCCTCAAGCTCCACCAGGGGAGATTTAGGTTGGAGATTAGGAGGAAGTTTTTCACAGAGAGGGTCATTGGGCATTGGAATAGGCTGCCCAGGGAGGGGGTTGATTCCCCTTCCCTGGAAGTGTTTAAGGCACAGGTAGACGAGATGCTGAGGGACATGGTTTAGTGTTTGAAAGGAATGGTTGGACTAGAAGATCCGATGGGTCTCTTCCAACCTGGTTGTTCTGTGATTCTGTTCTGTGAAATGAAACAGGTTGAGTTTGAGCATCCGGGGAGAAGGAACAGGTGAGCAGGGGTGGAATTCAAAGCAACTCCAAGCCTGTTGAGTCATAAACTCAACCAACTTGATAGGGGAGGTGTGTGATAAAGCCTCCTCAGAGCCTGGTGCACCAGGTTTGACAGGAACCCGTCAGGTCTGAGACAGGCAGAGAACGCTTGGGGACTTCCCGGCTCATGGGTTGGACCAGCAGCAGCACAGGAGGAGGAGGAGCACAGGAGGTGTTGGTCGACAGCAACTGACCATGAGCCAGCAGTGTGCCCAGGTGGCCAAGAAGGCCAAGGGCATCCTGGCTTGGATCAGAAATGGTGTGACCAGCAGGGCCAGGGAGGTGATTCTCCCTCTGGACTCAGCACTGGGGAGGCCACTCCTTGAATCCTGTGTTCAGTTGTGGGCCCCTCAGCACAAGAAGGATGTTGAGGCTCTGGAGAGAGTCCAGAGAAGAGCCACGAAGCTGGTGAAGGGGCTGGAGAACAGGCCCTATGAGGAGCAGCTGAGAGAGCTGGGGGGGTTTATCCTGGAGAAGAGGAGGCTGAGAGGAGACCTCATTACTCTCTGCAACTCCCTGAAAGGAGGTTGTGGAGAGGAGGGAGCTGGGCTCTTCTGCCAAGGGACAGGGGACAGGACAAGAGGGAATGGCCTCAAGCTCCACCAGGGGAGATTTAGGCTGGAGATTAGGAGGAAGTTTTTTCCCAGAAAGGGTCATTGGGCATTGGAATAGGCTGCCCAGGGAGGGGGTTGATTTCCCTTCCCTGGAGGTGTTTAAGGCACAGGTAGATGAGGTCCTCAGGGACATGGGTTAGTGTTTGATAGGAATGGTTGGACTCGATGATCCGATGGGTCTCTTCCAACCTGGTTGTTCTATGATTCTATGATTCTATGACACTGTGCTTGTTCCCCCCCAGTTGTGCTCATTGGCGACTCTGGGGTGGGGAAGAGCAACCTGCTCTCCCGCTTCACCCGCAATGAGTTCAACCTGGAGAGCAAGAGCACCATTGGGGTGGAGTTTGCCACCAGGAGCATCCAAGTGGACAACAAGACTGTGAAGGCTCAGATCTGGGACACGGCCGGGCAGGAGCGTTACCGAGCCATCACCTCGGCGTGAGTTGCTCTTACTCCCCACCCTGTGTCCCTCACCAGAGCCACCGCAGTCACCTTTGTCCCTTCACCGTTCCCCCAGGTACTATCGGGGAGCGGTAGGAGCTCTGCTGGTCTATGACATCGCCAAGTACCTGACCTACGAGAACGCCGAGCGCTGGCTGAAGGAGCTGCAGGATCACGCCGATGCCAACATTGTCATCATGCTGGTGGGAAACAAGAGCGACCTGAGGCACCTGCGGGCCGTGCCCACCGATGAGGCCAGGAGCTTTGCAGGTATCATAGAATCATAGAATCATAGAACAACCAGGTTGGAAGAGACCCATCGGATCATCGAGTCCAACCATTCCTATGAAACACTAAACCAAGTCCCTCAAGACCTCATCCACCCGTCCCTTAAACACCTCCAGGGAAGGGGAATCAACCATCTCCCTGGGCAGCCTATTCCAATGCCCAGTGACCCTTTCTGTGAAAAACTTCCTCCTAATCTCCAGCCTAAATCTCCCCTGGTGGAGCTTGAGGCTATTCCCTCTCGGCCTGTCCCCTGTCCCTTGGGAGAAGAGCCCAGCTCCCTCCTCTCCACAACCTCCTTTCAGGTAGTTGTAGAGAGCAACAAGGTCTCCTCTCAGCCTCCTCTTCTCCAGGATAAACCCCCCCAGCTCTCTCAGCCACTCCTCATAGGGCCTGTTCTCCAGACCCTTCACCAGCTTCTTTGCTCTTCTCTGGACTCTCTCCAGAGCCTCAACATCCTTCTTGTGCTGAGGGGCCCACAACTGAACACAGGATTCAAGGAGCGGCCTCACCAGTGCTGAGTCCAGAGGGAGAAGAACCTCCCTGGACCTGCTGGTTACACCATTTCTGATCCAAGCCAGGATGCCCTTGGCCTTCTTGGCCACCTGGGCACACTGCTGGCTCATGGTCAGTCGCTGTCGACCAACCCCCCCAGGTCCCTCTCCTCCTGGCAGTTTTCCAGCCAGGCTTCTCCCAGTGTGTAGTTCTGCTCAGGGTTGTTGTGCCCCAAGTGCAGGACACGGCATTTGGCCGTGTTAAACCTCATCCCATTGGTCTCAGCCCATGGATCCAGCCTGTTGAGGTCCCTTTGCAGAGCCTCCCTACCCTCCAGCAGATCCACACTTGCACACAGCTTTGTGTCATCTCCCCACCTTGCCCCGGCCCAGTCCACCCTGGGGCTGCCGGAGCTCCCGGAATGGCCTGAGCTCACCCTGTCCTTGCAGAGAAGAACGGGCTCTCCTTCCTCGAGACGTCTGCTCTGGATTCCACCAACGTGGAGACTGCTTTCCATAACATCCTCTCAGGTATGGGGCAACCTGGGAAGGGGGCGGGTGGAATGGAGATGGGTTTAGAGTCAAAGAATCATGGGTTGGGTTGGGTTGGAAGGGACCTCAAAGGGGATCCAGTCCCACCCCTGCCATGGGGACACCTCCCACTGCATTAGGGGCTCCAAGCCCTATCCAACCTGCCCTTGAACCCCTCCAGGGATGGGGCAGCCACCTCTGCTCTGGGCAACCTGGACCCTCATAGAATATTTCTCCCTAAGATCTCACCTCAGACTCCCCTCTTGCAGCTTGAAACTGTTCCTGATGATCCTCTCCCTGCCCTCCCTGATCCAGAGCCCCTTCCCAGCTTTCCTGGAGCTTCTTTCAGCACTGGAAGCTGCTCTAAGGTCTCCTTGGAGCCTTCTCCAGGCTGAGCGATCCAAACTCTCTCAGCCTCTCCTTGTACAGGAGCTTCTCCAGCCCTCACATCATCTCTGTGGCCTCCTCTGGCCTCTCTCCCACAGCTCCATGTCCTCTAACAGATCCAGAGTTTGGAAGCTGTATCCTCCCAGGACACCACTGGGTATGCAACTGCACCTCCTGGGGTGGAATCACAGAATCATAGAACAACCAGATTGGAAGAGACCCATCAGATCATCGAGTCCAACCATTCCTAGCAAACACTAACCCATGTCCCTCAGGACCTCATCCACCCGTCTCTTAAACACCTCCAGGGAAGGGGAATTCACCACCTCCCTG
Source organism: Coccyzus lansbergi (assembly GCA_033558105.1). Classification (NCBI taxonomy): domain Eukaryota; kingdom Metazoa; phylum Chordata; class Aves; order Cuculiformes; family Coccyzidae; genus Coccyzus; species Coccyzus lansbergi. The sequence goes on along the minus strand of JAUMJK010001580.1, from coordinate 79,260 downwards.
GGCAGCCTATTCCAATGCCCAATGACCCTTTCCGTGAAAAACTTCCTCCTAATCTCCAGCCTAAATCTCCCCTGGTGGAGCTTGAGGCCATTCCCTCTTGTCCTGTCCCCTGTCCCTTGGGAGAAGAGCCCAGCTCCCTCCTCTCTACAACCTCCCTTCAGCTGCACCCCTTGAGCTGCGTCTCTGGGTAGGAGGAAGGTCTCTCGCTGTGATACCTGCTCCAAGAGTTTATTCTTCCCTTCTCTCCCCTCCCTGCCAACAGAGATCTACCGCATCGTGTCTCAGAGGCAGATCAGCGGCCAAGCGGAGTCGGAGTTCGGTCCCGCCACCCCCATCGAACCCATCCGGGTGCTGCCCACGCAGCAGGAGAACCGGCAGGCCCCCTGCTGCCAGAACATCTGAGCCCCCTCGGAGGGTCCCGTGCGCCCCGGAACCCCCAGAAGACGGTGGCATCGTCTTTCTCGCCCTCTACCTCTGCTCCCCGCAGCCCTCACCCCGGCTGGGCTGCTGCTGCTCCTTCTGTTTATATGGACTTGAGTAAAGCCTTTGGCACAGTCTCTCAGAGCTTTCTGCTTCAGGAACTGTCACCTCTGGGCTGGACAATCTCCTGGGTGGAAAACTGGTTGGATGGAGGGTCCAGAAAGTGGTGGGAGATGGAGTTAATTCCAGCTGGAGGCCAGTGACAAGTGGTGTCCCCAGGGCTCAGGGCTGGGTCCTGTTCAATGTCTTCATCAATGACCTGGATGAAGGCTCTGAGTGTTCCCTGAGCAAGTTTGCAGGTGACACTGAGCTGGGTGGAAGCTGGATCTGCTGGAGGGTCGGGAGGCTCCAAAGGGATCTGAGCAGGCTGGATCCATGGGCTGAGACCAATGGGATGAGGTTTAACACAGCCAAATGGCGGATCCTGCGCTTGGGGCACAACAACCCTGAGCAGCTCCAGACTAGGAGGAGTCTGGCTGGAAAGTGCCTGGAGGAGAAGGACCTGGGGGCGTTGGTTGAAGAGGAGGCAGCAGGGGCCCAGGTGGCCAAGAAGGCCAAGGGCAGCTCGGCTTGGAGCAGACCTGGCATGGCCAGCAGGGCCAGGGAGGTTCTTCTCCCTCTGGACTCAGCCCTGGGGAGACTGCTCCTCGAATCCTGGGGTCAGTTGTGGGCCCCTCCCCACAAGAAGGATGTTGAGGGGCTGGAGAACGTCTGGAGAGGGGAACGGAGATGGGGAAGGGGCTGGAGAAGAAGAGGAGCGTCTGAGAGAGCTGGGGGGGTTTATCCTGGAGAAGAGGAGGCTGAGGGGAGAGCTCATTGCTCTCTGCAACTCCCTGAGAGGAGATTGTGGAGAGGAGGGAGCTAGGCTCTTCTCCCAAGGGACAGGACGAGAGGGAACGGCCTCAAGCTCCACCAGGGGAGGGTCAGGATGGACATTAGGAAGAAATTTTTCCTGGAAAGGGTCACTGGGCACTGGAACAGGGAAGGGGTTGAGTCCCCTTCCCTGTAGGGGTTTAAGGTGTGTGTGGCCGAGGTGCTGAGGGACATGGGTTAGTGATTGATGGGAATGGCTGGACTCCATGATCCAGTGAGTCTCTTCCAACCTGGTGATTCTCTGATTCTCTGAAACCCAAACACCACATCTCCCTTGTTTGCTGCTGTGTTTTCTCAGCACCGCTGGGCGCAGCCCTTCGGGGTTGGGTGTGGGACACACGGGCTGCACCCTTCTCTTTCCCCAGCCCTGCCCCTTCCCCGCTGGGTGCTGCCAGGACACCCCAGGGTGGGGAGACTCCCTGCTCCTGCCTCCAAGGACCTTGTTTTCCACGCTCGGAGCACCCTGCGGCTCAGGGAGAAGCTACACCCCTTCCACCAACAACCCAACCCAAAGAGGCTGGAGCAGGGACCTGGGGGACCTTTGGGAGAGGCCCAAGGAGGGGACAAGGGGGTCGTGGGGCTTTGGGGGGGGGGGGGGGGGTGAGGGTAGGACTGGGATGCTGAAGGTGGGCACCCGGTGTCTCTCTTCCCAGGGAGGTGGTTGATTCCCCTTCCCTGGAGGTGTTTAAGGGACGGGTGGACGAGGTGCTGAGGGACGTGGTTTAGTGTTTGATAGGAATGGTTGGACTCCATGATCTGATGGGTCTCTTCCAACCTGGTCGTTCTACGATTCTATGATTTCAGAAGGTTTCAGGTTTATTTCAGAAGGTTTCAGCTGGAAGGAAACAGCGGGAAGGGCGAAACCAAGCTCAGGTTTACACCCAATGCTTGTGGACACCTAGAAGCCTGTAGCCTTGCAAATTAAAACTCCTTGGCACTAATTAACCCCTCATTTAGTACTCCTGGAGGCAGGGAACTCAGCCAGAGCCCCGTGAGGGGTGGTAGGAGGGTCCATCACCCCCACCCCAATCCCATGTCCCCCCCCGTCCCCCTAACCCACCCCCCAGGCAGACACCACGAGCAGCCAGCGACTTTCTTAAGTAATAATACTTTAATAAAATTAAGTTCTTAATGTAATTTAGCACATTTAATACATTAACCCTTTCCCTTCTTTGTTTTCTACAAGTTGTGCAACATCATTATTTTAATTTTTTTTTTTTATTATTTTATTTCAACCTTTTTGTGGTTTTGTTTGTGTTTTTTTTTCTTTTTTTTTCCTTCTCCCCTTATACTATATGCCTCAAAAACTCAGACGACGAGCCTAACTCTACTTTCTATTTTCGGTTATATCTCTCTCTCTCTCTCTCTCTCTCAGGCCTTTTTTTTATTTTTTTTATTTTATTTTATTATTTTTTTTTTTGCTTAACGCCGGAGAGATTAAAAAAAAAAATAAAAATATACCTGCTTGGAACATGTGATCGGTTTCCAATAGTAACAATCCCGACTACAGGTTTCCTATGACGTTAAAAAGGAGGAAAAAAAAATAGATAGATATATATATATATATAAAATCAAAAAAAATAAAGAGCAAACGCAAGGTGAGAGGGAATGGATTGAAATGGAAGGGTTGGCTCAGCACCAGGTTGGGAGAAACGTGGAGGAGAAAGCGTTGAGCACCCGGAGAGGCGACGGAAAGTGGATACACACCAAGTCGGAGAGTTCTTTCTTGGGAGGAGCGAGGAGGAGAGCGAGCGGAGGCCGTGAGTGGTTGAGAAAAGCTGGTGGAGCCACCAGGTTCCTTCCGACGGCGCCGAGATCGGCGGCTGATGCTCCTCAGCTGGTTTGAGGCCTCATATCCCATTTTTAACCCCATTTGTTTCCCTTCTTTCCCCATTATTTCCAATTATTTCAATCAGAATTCGCAAGGGATAAAGGGAAAGAAGGTGCTGGTGGTTCCACAAAGCAACCGGGTGTCTTCCACCCAGCTCTGGTAGCCCAGAGAAGGTCTCGGTGGCCACACACGCTGCTCCGCTCGCCGCTCCCTCCCTCCGCAAACGATCTCCAAAGCAGCATCGCAAGATTGGAAAACACACCCTGCCGCCTGGTGCCACCTCTGGAGGAGACTCCTTTTTTCAATTTTTTTTTTTAATCGGTGGAACAACTCCAGATTTTCCAGCAGTGTCACTTCACTTTTTTTTTTTTTAATTTGCTCCGTTATCAGCTCCAGAGAGACACTGGAGAGGATCCTGCGAGGCCTGTGAGGCCGAAGTGACTTCCAATTCCACTCGAATCAACCCCTCCGAGGACACGGGTTGAGCTCCACCGGGAGCTCAAACCTCTGGCATGGGCGAAACCCAAGCCCAACGCTCGTGGGTGAAGGTCCCACCAGGCGAAGCGACAGCAGGATGAGCTTTCGAGTTTCGCCAGCGCGAGAAAAGCCACAAGAAAATACATTTTGCTCCCTAATAGTCTAGAATTTATTTTAATTTTTTGGAAGAACCGGCCCATCCTGGCTCTGCTCGTGCACCGAGGAAGCTCGTACGGGTTCAGTGACCTCGTACGGGTTTAGTGACCTTGTACGGGCTCAGTGACCTTGTATGGACTCAGTGACCTCGTACGGGCTCAGCAGAGGCAGGATGAGACCTCAACTCTCAGCATCCAAGTGACTATAAAGTGCATCCACTCTCCAGTCCAGGGCATCATCGCTCTACAACGTCAACCACTGACTCTTCTTCAAGTATCAAAAAAAAAAGAAACCAAATAAAAAAAATAAATGAGGTAAAACAAAACTGAAAGAGCCGCCGAGCCGCCCCTGCCAAGGGAAGGACCAGGCGCTCGAGTCCACCGAGCACCAAAGCCTCCTCGGAAAAGCGCAGGAGCCGTCGGGTCCTGCTTTTTTTTTTCCGCCAGCGCCGAGGCCGGCAGAGGAGCGGCCGTCGATTCACAGTGCTTAAAAGACGCCGAAACCGAGAGGAAAACGAGAACTGGCTTCCTATCGGAACCTATCGCATGGCTTTGCTGAAGGAATTGCTGGTAGAGCCACCACCTCCAGGGCCGGAGGTGCTTCTCAAAGGCTTTGGGATCCCTGGGGGTTGGGCCCGAAGAGCAGGACGTCCCTTGGCTTCGCTCCGGCTTGAGCCACAGCACCGAGGAGAGGAGCCACGGCCAAACCCGGAGGTCACCACCTCACTTTTGCTTCTCCGAGGAGACACTCACTCATTATTATTTTCCTAGAATCATAGAACAACCAGGCTGGAAGGGACCCATCGGATCTGCTAGTCCAACCATTCCCATCACATTTTAATTATTTTTTGAGTTTGAGAGTGTAAACGGTGATTCGGGTGCAACGAAAAGCTCCGGAGAGAGGGGCCGACCTGGCTTTGGGATGCACGGAGCAAGGTTTAAGCCACCAAAAGGGGGTGTGGGATGCGTCCTGGCCCCAACAACCACCCAAACACTCTTCTCGGCGCAAACGGAGCTTGGGATGATTGGAAGGACTCGTGGTCGGCTGCACCGCGCGGCCTCCTGGCAGCCGAAAATGAGGTTCTCGGTTCATAAATCACAGAATCACCAGGTCGGAAGAGACCCAGCGGATCATGGAGTCCAACCATGAGATCACAGAATCACCAGGTCGGAAGAGACCCAGCGGATCATGGAGTCCAACCATTCCTATCAAACCAGGATGGAACCAACACTGTGGGTTCGACGATGCTCCAGTCCAGCCCAGTCGCATCAAACCCACCCCAGCCGAGCCCTTTGCTCCTCGAATCTGAGGCTCAACGATTGCATAAAACAAACCCCCAAACCACTTGCCAAGTGAAATCCGGTGCCTCCGAAGACGCCAGTGAAGACGCGAGTGAGCTCAGCCCAACAGCCCCTGGTGCGATTCCTCACCGGCTTGAGAGAGAACCACTGAAAAGCCCCCAAAAAGCCCCAAAGGGAACGAACCAACCCCGAACCTTCTGCGTCTCGAGGGGAGAAAATGGAATTCCCAGAGGAGCTCCAGCACCTCGTTGCCTTCCAGCTCCATCTGTCATCTCCACAAGGGGAGTTGAGCCAATCATCCTCTTTCATCCCACCCAGACCTGGTCCCACCAGCACATTTCAGGGACCTCCCGATGCTTTTGGGGTGTGTGGTTCCAAAAACGAAAACAACACAAGAAAAAGAAAACACCAACTCTAAACTTATTCCAAATTTTCACCCTCCGGAGGTCAGAATAAGCCAAAAAAAAGGGCCTAAAACCTCATTTTTTTGCTCCGTGAGTCACCAAATCGTTCTAATTTTATTTAAAAAAGCGACATAAAACCTGAAATTTCTTTTTTTTTTAAAAAAAATGAGTTATCAGATCCCTTTTCTTCCCACCTCACGTCTCTAAAAGCAACCTCAGACTGCGGAAGGGACCTGGGGCTGTGGGTTCGTTAGGGCTTTCGCTCGTTTTCTTTGTTGGCTGCAGGAAAACCAGGACCAAAAATAATAATAATAATTAAAAACAAAAACAAAAAAAAAGGATGGAATTCCCGGGGAAGTTACAAGTTTCTTTTACATTCCGCTCTGTCTGGGATCACTCGGCTCTACTTATAGATTCAACAATATGTTTTTTAGCATCTACTATTCCAACTAGTTTAATTTTTTTCTTTTAATCTTTACTCTAGGATTATAGGAAATAAATTTGAATGTTTATTATTATTATTATTATTATTATTAACTTTTTTTTTTCTTAATACCCATCAACTTTTTTTTTTTTTTCTTCTTTCTTCTTCTTCTTCTCCTTCTCCTTTTTGGTTAAAAACAAACGAACGAACGAACAAACAAAATAAAAAAAAGTTTTCTTTTCAAATGTTTCTTTGAAAGGCAAAGGGAGTGGAAACGCCTCCCATCTTCTCGAGGCTTTGGGAAGGGGTGGAGGAAGGAGACCTTCATGATCCTCAACTCCAGGTTGCTCAGGACCGAGAGCTTGAGGGGTTCGAGGATGGTGGTGACCTCCTGAATCGAAGAACAGGCTTTGCGAGCTCCGAGCTGCTCCGGATGGAAAGGGGAGAAGAAAAGGGCTCTCTCTAGGAGAAGAAAAGGGCTTGATGGATCTAGGAGGAGCTCCTGGAACCTGGCACATCCCTGGCTGCTTGGAGCACCAAGCACAAGCCCTCAGCTCCAAGAAAATGATGGAAAACCAGTCCCTCAGCTCCAAAAGGAAGATGGTGAACCAGTCCCTCAATTCCAATAGGATGATGGTGAACTAGTCCCTCAACTCCCAAAAGATGATAATGAACCTGTCCCTCAACTCCAAGAAAATGATGGAAAACCAGTCCCTCAGCTCTAAAAGGATGATGGTGAACCAGTCCCTCAATTCCCAAAAGATGATGGTTGAACCAGTCCCTCAACTCCCAAAAGATGATGGTGAACCAGTCCCTCAATTCCCAAAAGATGATGGTGAACCAGTCCCTCAGCTCCAATAGGATGATGGTGAACCAGTCCCTCAACTCCAAAAGAATGACAGAGAACCAGTCTCTCAACTCCAATAGGATGAAGGTGAATCAGTCCCTCACAAGCCTTCAGCTCCAACAGGAGGATGGAGAACTAGTCCCTCACAAGCCCTCAGCTCCCAAAAGACGATGGAGAACCAGTCCCTCAACTCCTAAAAGATGATGGTGAACCAGTCCCTCAGCTCCAAGAAGATGATGGTTGAACTAGTCCCTCAACTCCCAAAAGATGATGGTGAACCAGTCTCTCAACTCCAAAAAGATGATGGTTGAACCAGTCCCTCAACTCCCAAAAGATGATGGTGAACCATTCCCTCAACTCCAAAAAGATGATGGTTGAACCAGTCCCTCAACTCCCAAAAGATGATGGTGAATCAGTTCCTCAAAAGCCCTGAGCTCCAAAAAGATGATGGGACAGGGTTGAGGGCTTGGCAGGAAAACGAGGGCTGGAGAGGTGAGGAACATGAGGTCAGCTTCTCAAGAGCACCCAACCTCTTCTCAAGCTCTTCCAAAGCCTCCGGCAAGAGAGAACAGTAAGAGCTATGGGAGCAACAGAAGCAACGGGAGCAACAGGAGCTACAGGAGCAACGGGAGTTTGGTGATGCTGCTTGAAGGTTCTCCACCCAAGTCCTCCAAGCCCTCCAAACCCTGCTGGGAAGAGAATAGATGGCAAAGCTCCCTGCGATGGGACAGGGTTGAGGACTTGGCAGGAAAATGAGGGCTGGAGAAGTGAGGAACGTGAGGTCGGTTTTGCAAGAGCAAACAGTGGGAGCTACAGGAACCACAGGAGCAACAGGAGTTGGGCGATGCTGCTTGAAGCTTCCCCACTCAAGCCCTCCAAGCTCTCCAAGCCCTCCAAGATCTCCAAGTCCTCCAAGATCTCCAAGCCTTCCAAGCTCTCCAAGCCCTCCAAGTTCTTGAAGCTCTCCAAGCCCTCCAAGGTCTCCAAGCCCTCCAAGTTCTTGAAGCTCTCCAAGCTCTCCAAGCCCTCCAAGTTCTTGAAGCTCTCCAAGTTTTCCAAGCTCTCCAAGCCCTCCAAGCTCTCCAAGATCTCCAAGCCCTGCAAGCTCTCCAAGCCCTCCAAGCTCTCCAAGATCTCCAAGTTCTTGAAGCTCTCCAAGCCCTCCAAGTTCTTGAAGTTCTCCAAGCCCTCCAAGTTCTCCAAGATCTCCAGGCCCTCCAAGCTCTCCAAGCCCTCCAAGTTCTTGAAGCCCTCCAAGCCCTCAAAGTTCTTGAAGCCCTCCAAGCCCTCCAAGGTCTCCAAGTCCTCCAAGATCTCCAAGCCCTCAAAGTTCTTGAAGTCCTCCAAGCCCTCCAAGTTCTCAAAGTCCTCCAAGCCCTTCAAGGCTTCCAAGTTCTCCAAGCCCTCAAGATCTCCAAGCCCTCCAAGTTCTCCAAGTCCTCCAAGCCCTCCAAGCTCTCCAAGATCTCCAAGCCCTCCAAGTTCTTGAAGTCCTCCAAGCCTTCCAAGCTCTCCAAGCCCTCCAAGATCTCCAAGCTCTCCAAGTTCTCGAAGTCCTCCAAGCCTTCAAAGTCCTCCAAGCCCTCCAAGTCCTCCAAACCGCCTCAGCTCCCCCAGACCCGGAGCTTTTCCGAAGGGCTGGATGAGCCCGAGCAACCCCAAGCCGGGAGCTTCGAGCCTTAGTGGTTTCTCTCTTCTATTTCTCTGGGTTTTTTTAATTACCTCACGTCTTCTACTCATTCTTCTTCTTTTAATTCGTCTTAAATACATCCAACTGCGTTAATTCCTTAATTGCGGAAAGGGCTATCGGCACCAGAACTATCACCGTTTACATCCACACACGCACACACGGAACCAAAAACAAAAAAAAAAACCAAAAAAAACCAAAAAAAAAAAAGGAAACATATATTAAAAACACTTTTTAAGCAAATACTCTGGATACAAATGTATTTTTTTTTTTAACCTACATATATTCTAAACCTTCTAAACTTTTAAGGATCACTTTATCATAAAATAAAATATCCTTTTTTTTTTTTCTTCTTCTTATAATAAATTACCTAATAAAAAGTATTTTTATTAGCCCAGTTCCTTGCTACATTTTTTTTTCCACGTAATAAATGCATTTATTAAAATAGAATATTAAATTATAAAGAAATGTTCTGATTTTTTTTTTTTTTTAAAATCTTAAGTCTTTTTTTTTTCCCTCCTCTCTCTCTCTCTCTCTCTCAATCTCTCTCTCTCTCTTTTTTTTTTTTAAAAAAACAGCAAATGCATCAAAATAAACCCTTCGACTAGCAAAGAAACAGGTTTGGAGCGTTTGGATTTCAAGAGGTTCGCGATATTTAACAGTCTGAGCCTTTGTACCTATGGAAATTATTTCTTTTTTTTGTTTTAATAAGAAAGAAAGAAAAGAGAAAAAAAAAATAATAGATCTCCGTCCAGCTGAAAAATATTTTTTGCGAACGGGAGCTGGAACGAGAGATTTTTCTAGTATCTCCTCGCGAAATATAAATCCAATTTTGGTTCTTTTTTTTTTTTTTTTTCCTTTCGTTCCGGATTATAATAGAGGATATTCTCTAGAGAGTTTATGTTGGTGAGGAGGACGTCCCTCTGTCCTGGTCGGTCCCCTCTCCTCAAGAATCGTCCCTTCCGCTCCCCGAGCTCCGATGCTTTCTTGGAGGCTTCGTCCCCGAGGAGGTAGGTCCCCAACCTCAACCTGCTCCTCGGTTTCGGAGCTGAGAGCCCTTTGGCAAAGCCAAATCTCAGCGTTGGGTGCCGAGTCCATCCCATTCCTGGACCTGGAAGCCTCCTGTGAAGAGCTCAGCACCTTCCCCTAAAGGTCTGAGTCTTCCAGGTCTGTGCAGAGCTCAGCACCTTCCCCTAAAGGTCTGAGCGTTCCCGGACCTGGAAGCCTCTTGTGAAGAGCTCAGCATCTTCCCCTAAAGGTCTGAGCCTTCCCGGACCTGGAAGCCTCTTGTGAAGAGCTCAGCACCATCGCCTAAAGGTCTGAGTCTTCCTGGACCTAGAAGCCTCCTTGTGAAGAGCTCAGCATCTTCCCCTAAAGGTCTGAGCCTTCCTAGACCTGGAAGCCTCCTGTGAAGAGCTCAGTACCTTCCCCTAAAGGTCTGAGTCTTCCAGGTCTGTGAAGAGCTCAGCACCTTCCCCAAAAGGTCTGAGCCCTCCTGGACCTGGAAGCCTCTTGTGAAGAGCTCAGCATCTTCCCCTAAAGGTCTGAGCCCTCCTGGACCTGGAAGCCTCTTGTGAAGAGCTCAGCATCTTCCCCTAAAGGTCTGAGCCTTCCCGGACCCGGAAGCCTCTTGTGAAGAGCTCAGCACCATCGCCTAAAGGTCTGAGTCTTCCTGGACCTAGAAGCCTCCTTGTGAAGAGCTCAGCATCTTCCCCTAAAGGTCTGAGCCTTCCTAGACCTGGAAGCCTCCTGTGAAGAGCTCAGTACCTTCCCCTAAAGGTCTGAGTCTTCCAGGTCTGTGAAGAGCTCAGCACCTTCCCCAAAAGGTCTGAGCCCTCCTGGACCTGGAAGCCTCCTGTGAAGAGCTCAGCACCTTCCCCTAAAGGTCTGAGCGTTCCCGGACCTGGAAGCCTCTTGTGAAGAGCTCAGCATCTTCCCCTAAAGGTCTGAGCCTTCATGGACCTGGAAGCTTCCAGTGAAGAGCTCAGCATCTTCCCCTAAAGGTCTGAGTCTTCCAGGTCTGTGAAGAGCTCAGCACCATCGCCTAAAGGTTTGAGACTTACCAGACCTAGAAGCCTCCTGTGAAGAGCTCAGCACCATCTCCTAAAGGTCTGAGCCTTCCTGGACCTGGAAGCCTCTTGTGAAGAGCTCAGCATCTTCCACTAAAGGTCTGAGCCTTCGTGAACCTGGAAGCTTCCAGTGAAGAGCTCAGCACCATCGCCTAAAGGTCTGAGTCTTCCTGGACCTGGAAGCCTCCTGTGAAGAGCTCAGCATTTTCCAACACGGCTACATGGACCTGGAAGCCTCCGGTCCCACCGCTCGCGGCTTTGGGAAACATGTCCAAAGCATCAATGGGATGAGAGTCACCAGCACTGGGAAGGGTCGGGTCCTCAGTTCCCTGTCCTGGCTCCACCAACCCAAAAATGCTTAGAAACAACCTGCGGCGTGGAGGGGAAACTAGCCATGCAGAGGAGAAACTAGCCACGTGGAGGAGCAACCAGCCACATGGAGGAGAAACTAGCCACGTGGAGGAGCAACCAGTCACACAGAGGAGAAACTAGCCACGTGGAGGAGCAACCAGCCACACGGAGGAGAAACTAGCCACGTGGAGGAGCAACCAGCCACACAGAGGAGAAACTAGCCACATGGAGGAGCAACCAGCCACACGGAGGAGAAACTAGCCACGTGGAGTAGCAACCAGCCACACAGAGGAGAAACTAGCCACATGGAGGAGCAACCAGCCACACAGAGGAGAAACTAGCCACATGGAGGAGCAACCAGCCGCATGGAGGAGAAACTAGCCACGCAGAGGAGAAACCAGTGGCATTCGGGTTCCATCCTGCAAGCACGGACACACGGCCAAGAGCCAAGTTTTGTGGGCTGCTTGCTCGCCACGAAGTTCAACTCTAGTGTGGTTGGAGGATGGAGATCTCCAAGCTCCAAGCAAGGAGTTGGCTCACCATGAAGTCCAACCCCAGTGTGATTGGAGGACGGAGATCTCCAAGCTCCTGCAAGGAGCTGGCTCACCACAAAGCTCAACCCTGGTGTGGTTGGAGGACGGAGATCTCCAAGCAAGGAGTTGGCTCACCATGAAGTCCAACCCCAGTGTGATTGGAGGATGGAGATCTCCAAGCTCCTGCAAGGAGCTGGCTCACCACAAAGCTCAACCCTGGTGTGGTTGGAGGACGGAGATCTCCAAGCAAGGAGTTGGCTCACCATGAAGTCCAACCCTAGTGTGGTTGGAGGTCTCCAAGCTCCTGCAAGGAGTTCGCTCATCCTGGTGTGGTAATAGGATGGAGATCATCAAGCTCCAAGCAAGGAGCTGGCTCACCACAAAGTCCAACCCTGGTGTGATTGGAGGATGGAGATCTCCAAGCTCCTGCAAGGAGATGACTCAACATGAAGTCCAACCCTAGTGTGGTTGGAGATCTCCAGGATCCTGCAAGGAGTTGGCTCGCCATGAAGTCCAACCCTGGTGTGGTTGGAGGATGGAGATCTCCAAGCTCCAGGCAAGGAGTTGGCTCACTATGAAGTCCAACCCTAGTGTGGCTGGAGATCTCCAAGCTCCCTGCAAGGAGCTGGCTTGCCACGAACTTCAACCCTAGTGTGGTTGGAGATCTCCAAGCTCCTGCAAGGAGCCGGCTCACCACGAAGTTCAACCCTAGTGTGGCTGGAGCTCTCCAATCTCCTGCAAGGAGCTGGCTCGCCATGAAGTTCAACCCCAGTGTAATTGGAGGCTGGAGATCTCCAAGCTCCAAGCAAGGAGTTGACTCACCACAAAGTTCAACCCTAGTGTGGTTGGAGGATGGAGATCTCCAAGCAAGGAACCATCTCGCCACGAAGTTCAACCCTGACGTGGTTGGAGCTTGGAGATCTCCAAGCTCCTGCAAGGAGCTGTCTCACCACAAAGTTTAACCCTAGTGTGGTTGGAGGATGGAGATCTCCAAGCAAGGAACCATCTCGCCACGAAGTTCAACCCTGACATGGTTGGAGGTTGGAGATCTCCAAGCTCCTGCAAGGAGCTGTCTCACCACAAAGCTCAACCCTGGTTTGCTGGCAGGATGGGGCTCTCCTCTCTCTGCTTCCAAACCCGAGGGATGGAGAACCGAGTGGTTGGAGTCCCAGAACCTCAACTCAAACACAGTGTCCTACATCCTCTTCGCGTCCAACCAAGTTCTCCTGCTCTCCTGGATGGGATGTTGAGGGCAGGAGAAGCCAGCGAGGCTCATCCTGCTGCTCCCCACACCACGGAGGGAAGAAGGGAAGGGACAACCACCCCCAGAACTCCACTAGGACCTCATCGAGGAGAAGGGAAGGGGCAGGGGTCTCTCTTTAGTTCCCCTTATTGCTGGTGAATTAGAACCAACAAGCCTTTTTTTTTTTTTTTTAATTAATTATTATTTTTATCAAGGAAGATACAAGTCCGAGCGAATCGTTAAGGTCATGGGCATTTTTTCTCGTTTTTTTTCTTTTTATTCCTTTTTTTTGTTTTGTTTTCGTTTTAAGGGGGTTTTTTTAATATATATATACATATATTTCGAAAACAGAGAGGAAAAAAAAATAATAATAATAATAAAAAAATGACGTCAAATTTTTTTTTTTTTAAATTTTTTTTTCTTTTTTTTTTTTTTTTTCGCTGTTTAAGCCCCGCAACCGGGCTCCCCACGGACGCCCCAACGGGCACCGACCCCTCTCCGAGGGGTTGGGGAGCTGGGGGAGGGGTGGGGTGGACCTGAGCCCCCTCCCCCACCCCACCCCGGGCCAGAGGTAGCTCTGGGTGCGTTTTACTGGGTTTTTTTATTTTCATTTTCTTCCAAAGTTGCTACATCAAAATATTGAATTGGGGAGGGGACAAGGGGGGGAAAAAACGGACAAGGAGGAATTGGAAATAAAAGGGAAGGGGTGGAAATACTTCTATTTGTTTTTAAACTAGAGCTGCTACATCAAGCTTTCTTTTTAATATATATGTATATGTATATATATATGTGTGTATATATATATATATATAGATAAAGGTTATTGGAAACTGAAGGTTTCATTCAAAGGCCAACTCGGACGCTTGAGCAGGAACCTCGTTTGCCGAGAGAGAGAGACGAAGCTGCTGCCCGGACGGACAGACAGACAGACCCTCCGGTTCCATCGCCAAGCGTGGACGTACGTTTGGGTCATTATTCTTTTAGAATTTTTTTTAATTCTTTTTTTTTTTTTTTTCCGAAAAAAAAAAAATGTTTTTCTTTTTTTTTTTTTCCCCTTTTTTTCTAAAAGTTTTTTCTCCCTCTACAATTTTTTTTCAGCATGCAGGAGGCTTTCACGTTGTTTTTTTTATTTTTTGCTCGTTAAGAGTCGGAGGGAGCGGAGGTGACGCCTCTTCTCCACCCTCAGCTCCCCCCTCCCCAGGGTCAGTGCTAGAACAAGTCTCTCCCCACCCCCAGGTCCCCGTCACGGGGGTCTCCGTCCCCATCACAGGGGTCTCTGTCCCCATCACAAGGGTCTCTGTCCCCGTCACGGGTTTCTCCGTCCGTCCCCCTCCCTCCTCCCCGTTCCCACCCAACCTGGCGTCAACCAAAGACATTGATCCGAAACGAAAAAAAAAAAAACCAAAAAACTCGCTTACGTCACCACGAAGAGACTCCACTCAAGCCAAGAACGACTCAACTAGTCACTCAACTAAGAGATCGGCCTGGGAAGCATTTGCCGTCGCACTTTGCCAGCCAAATCCTCCTCTGTTACCAACACAAACGTCTCCAAATGCCCCTCGGGAAGGGGGTTGGAGCCCCTCAGCCCGACCCAACCCCTCAGATCTTGCCCCTGATCACTCTCACAACATCAACCAGAGAATTTTGCACAATGGAAGGGTTGAAATCCAATCCTGGAGCAAGAGAGGGATGGAGGTGGGAGAGGAGAACAGGATTCACAGATTCATGGAATAAGTAGGAAGACAACTCAATGCTTGTCCAGCTCCACCCCTTTCCACCAGGAAGGAACATTTTCCATTGGAAGGGACACCTCCCACCGCATCAGGGGCTCCAAGCCCCATCCAACCTGCCCTTGGACACCTCCAGGGATGGATGGAGCAGCCACCACTTCTCTAGGCAACCTGTGCCAGGGCCTTCCCCTCCATCAGCAACACAAATGTCTCCAAATGCCCCTCGGGAAGGGGGTTTGAGCTCCCCATCCCATCCCAACCCCTCAGATCCTGCCCCTGATCACTCTCGCAACATCAACCGGAGAATTTTGCACAATGGAAGGGTTGAAATCCAATCCTGGAGCAAGGGAGGGATGGAGGTGGGAGAGGAGAACAGGAATCACAGATTCATGGAATAGGTTGGAAGACAACTCAATGCTTGTCCAGCTCCACCCCTTTCCACCAGGAAGGAACATTTTCCATTGGAAGGGACACCTCCCACCGCATCAGGGGCTCCAAGCCCCATCCAACCTGCCCTTGGACACCTCCAGGGATGGATGGAGCAGCCACCACTTCTCCAGATGACCTGGGTCAGGGCCTCCCCCCCCGTTAGCAACATCAATGTCTCCAAACACCCCTCGGGAAGGGGGTTGGAGCCCTCCAGCCCAACCCAACCCCTCAGATCTTGCCCCTGATCACTCTCGCAACATCAACCGGAGAATTTTGCACAATGGAAGGGTTGAAATCCAGTCCTGGAGTAGGAAAGGGATGGAGGTGGGAGAGGAGAACAGGAATTACGGATTCATGGAATGTGTTGGAAGACACCTCAAAGCCCGTCCAGCTCCACCCCTTTCCACCAGGAAGGAATATCTTCCATTAGAAGGGACACCTCCCACCGCATCAGGGGCTCCAAGCCCCATCCAACCTGCCCTTAGACACCTCCAGGGATGGATGGAGCAGCCACCACTTCTCCAGATGACCTGGGTCAGGGCCTCCTGCTCCATTACCAACACAAACGTCTCCAAATGCCCCTCGGGAAGGGGGTTGGAGCTCCCCAGCCCAACCCAACCCCTCAGATCCTGCCCCTGATCACTCTTGCAACATCAACCAGAGAATTTTGCACTATGGAAGGGTTGAAATCCAGTCCTGGAGTAGGAGAGGGATGGAGGTGGGAGAGGAGAACAGGATTCACAGACTCATGGAATGGGTTGGAAGACACCTCAAAGCCCATCCAGCTCCACCCCTTTCCACCAGGAAGGAATATCTTCCATTAGAAGGGACACCTCCCACCACATCAGGAGCTTCAAGCCCCATCCAACCTGCCCTTGGACCTCTCCAGGGATGGATGGAGCAGCCACCACTTCTCCAGGCAACCTGTGCCAGGGCCTCCCCATCCTCACAAGATAAAACTCCTCCTGCTTTCCCTTCCCCTTCTTGTACCAAACCGAAGCTGCGTTTTGAACGAGAACTTGGTCAGTTTTGGGGCTCCAGAGCCCTCACGGAGGCTCCAAAACCTTGGCCGAGGCCAGGAGGCCACACGGGCGGGTCCAAACGGCACCACCTTCCCCCAGGAAGCACTCTCCCACCCCGACTCGCTCCTGGTCCGCAGGAGAACCAAGGAGCCGGCGGTCTCTTAAAGCTTTGGGGAGGAAATGAGCACAAATCTGACCCGATAGCGTCGCTCTAGTCCGGCTTTTTTTTTCCCGTATTTTTCACTTTTTCAGAACATCAGCAGCCACCACAGAGCCCAGGAACATCACCCACCCACTCCAGCCACCTCTTGCCCCTCAGGACTATTTCACCATTGATGCCAAACGCTCGGTGGGACATCACCTCCCGCTCCCTCTGCCCGATAGCTGGAGACCGAAAAGCGGATTTTTTATCGAGGCAAAAGCACCAGGGGGAGCAGCCCGTCCCACGAGTGGGATGCTCCACCTCATCTCTGCCGAGCGAGGACGACGCGAGCAAATCAACACGACGGGATGGAGACCACGAGCGGTGCCCAAGGGTGGTGGGGACCTCCCTTAGGAACGTGAGCACGAGGAAAAGAAAAGTCTCCTGTAACCGAAGGGGAAACAATCGAAAACTCAGGTTGATAGTTTGGTGTAGAATCTACCAATCTAGGATTGTGTGGAATCTATAGATTTGATGATTGTGTGGGATCCATAGAATCTACAGAATCACAGAATCACCGGGTTGGAAGAGACCCACCGGATCATCGAGTCCAACCATTGTGTGGATTGTGCGGAATCCATAGAATCTACAATTGTGTAGAATCCATAGAATCTACGATTGTGGAGAATCTATAGAATCTATGATTGTGTAGAATCCACAGAATCTACGATTGTGTGGAATCCATAGAATCTACGATCGTGTGGAATCCATAGAATCAATGATCGTGTGGAATCTATAGAATCTACGATTGTGAAGAATCTATAGAACCTACAATTGTGTGGAATCCATAGAATCTATGATTGTGCGGAATCTATAGAATCTATGATCGTGTGGAATCCATAGAATGTACAACTGTGAGGAATCTATAGAATCTATGATTGTGTGGAATCCATAGAATCTATGATAATGTGGAATCCATAGAATGTACAACTGTGTGGAATCCATAGAATCTACAATCGTGTGAATCCACAGAATCTACGATCATGTGGAATCCATAGAATCTATGATCGTGTAGAAACTATAGAATCTACGATTGTGTGGAATCCATAGAATCTACAATTGTGTAGAATCCATAGTATCTACGATTGTGGAGAATCTATAATTGTGTAGAATCCATAGAATCTATGATTGTGTGGAGTCCATAGAATCTATAATCGTGTGGAATCCATAGAATCTACAATCGTGTGAATCCATAGAATCTACGATCGCGTGGAATCCATGGAATCTATGATCATGTAGAATCTATAGAATCTATGATCGTGTAGAATCTATAGAATCTATGATTGTGTAGAATCTATAATTGTGTAGAATCCATAGAATCTACGATTGTGTGGAGCCCATAGAATCTATGATCGTGTGGAATCCATAGAATCTACAATTGTGTAGAATCCATAGAATCTACAATTGTGTAGAATCTATGATCGTGCGGAATCCATAGAATCTACGATTGCGTAGAATCCATAGAATGGATGATTCTATGACTTTTGTGTGTGTGTGGTTTGGTTTTTTTTGCTGCAGAACCTTCTCTGCCAAGATTGTGAAACCCAGTTCAGCTCTAAATCAAAGGGTCCAGGACCTGTGAGCAGAAGTTGAGGGGTAGGAAACGGGAAGGCGGAGGAAAAACTTCTATATCTCTCATTTTTTATATACACACACACACACATATATATATATATAGGTGCTTGATGAGTTAAGTGCCTATATATATATATATATATATACATACACACCCAGACACAGATTTCTAGATTTTCAGACAGGTAAATCGGCTTTTTCGATAGGTTCATCCAACCCCCAGCGTCACCGTCACAGCATTTTGTCATCCAGAGAGCGCTTGGCACAAACCTGACGCCGTCGGCACCGAAGCCAGATCCGAAGACCCCCATCACGGTCTCCCCCACCACTTCCCCCGATGGTCTCCAAAGTCTCTCGATCTCACAACCCCCGGAGAGTCTTGAAAAAAATGATTCGAAGATGTTCGACAAGGCAATTTTGTTTTGTGTTTTTGTTTTTTGTTCCGTTCTGAAAAAAAATAGAATCTATAAAAGAGGCCCAACCTCCGGAAGATCCAGCTAGAGGACGGTCGAAGAGGTTTTGGTCCATAAAGAAATACTTTTTTTTTTTTCTTTTTTTTTTTTTTTTTTTCATCTTTAATTTTTATTTTTTTTTCCCCCCAACTCGGTTTCGGGTAACAAAAAAAGTTTTGGTCCAAGTTTAAAAACGACGACAAGAAAATTAGCTCTAGAAATCAAGGTGGTTTGTGTCTTTTTTTTTTTTTAAATATTTTTTGCTTGGTGTTGGGATGCAGGTCGGTCGCCTTCGGGCTATTGCATGATCGTCTCTCTTAGGTTTCGGCGCTGGAGGTGAATCAGAGAATGAAGAGAATCACCGAGGTCGGAAGAGACCCACCGGATCAGCCAGTCCAACCATAAAGCTGAAGCTTTATGAAGCTGAAGAAAAGGAGAATTAAAAAATAAAAAAGACACGAGGTGAGGCGAAGGGTCCAGCTGGCGTCGCTTGGAAAGGAGGACGAAGAGTGAACTTCGCGGCAACGTGGAAGTCGAGACGCTTTGCCCCCTCCCTCTGCCCCGGGATGGGAACTCAGCATTTCCAAATACCCTGTTAGCGGCTCCCGATTCGTCCGATGAACAAATCCCTGCTCGGAGAAGGAAAAAAAATCAGAATAACAAGAATAAGAATAAAAAAAGAACAACGTTCCAGACTCCACGGTGGCTCAGAATAATAAAATAAACGCTCTGACCGCCCCAGCTTGACTCCAAGAGGTTCTTCCAAACCTTCTTCGGTTTCGCCGGCGTCAGTTTTGTTTTCTTCATCTTTTTTTTTTTTTATTTTTTTTTAAATTTTTTTTGTGGATTTTTTTTGCTTGTGGTTTTTTTTTTTTTTTTTAGAAAACAAAGGAAAACAATAAAAGTTCTTTAGCTGCTGCGGATTTTTATTTTTTGTTTAAATCTTTGAGGTAATACAGTTGTGCCCTCGTTCTAACAGGTTCCCAGAGGTTGACGGTTTCTATTTTTTTCGGTTTTTTTGTTTTGTGGTTTTTTAATTTTTTTTTTTTGCGAAATCCCCGTCGTCGTCCGTTTTCCTTCCTTTCTAGATGTTTCTTTCCGAGCTCCCGGGTGGGGGTGACGTCCCTCGGGGTGAGGAGGAGGAGGAGGAGAGAAGGGGCTTCAGGCCCAAGAGCCAACGTGGCTGGAAACGAAAGGGTTGGCAGGACCCTCCCCACCGAGAAGTCCCAAATCTCACCACCGAACCAAAAAATAAAAACTCAACTAAACCACTTCGCTTGCGAGATCCGAGTGTGCGTTCAGAGTTTTTAAAAAATAAAAATTAATTAAAAAAAAAAAAAGACATTGCAGGCTGGAGTTTCGTTCACCCTTCAAAAAATTTCTGGCTTTGCTATTCAGTTTAATTTTATTAATTCACTTTTTTTTTTCTCTCTCTCTCTCTGTAAAAAATAACATACATTGCTCGTAAAATAATTTCTTTTTTTCTTTTTTCTTCTTCTTCTTCTTTAAATTAATTTATTCTTTCAGTCGTTTGTTCTTCAGATGTCATTATTATTATTATTATTATCATTATTATTATTATTAGCGTTAATTTTTTTTTTTCGTTGTTTTTTTTTTTTTCTCCTGGACCCCCACGCCCCACGGTCCCTTCTAAGCCGACCCTCCCGCCCCAAACCTCCCCAACCCCACCGCTCTGGCTCTGTCTCGTTAGGAAAATATTCTAATGGCCTGAGTGGCTGCCGCGTGGCAAACGGGGCACTCGGGCTCAGTCCTCTCGCAGATGCGGACGGCGCATTCCATGCAGAAGAGGTTGTGGCCGCAGGGCACCAGGGCGGCCGTCACTTCGCTCTCGAAACACACCATGCACTCGCGGCTGCCGGAGACGGACGTCCGGGCGGCCGCCGGCGTCCCCAGCTTGGAGAAGCCTTGGAGGGTCTCTCCCGGCGAGCGCCGAGGGAGGCCGGAGAGGTTGGGCTCCGGGAGGGAAGAGGATGGGGAGCGGTGGGAGTTGGGGTGGATGGCGCCCGTGCTGCTGGAGCGTTGCTGCTTGGAGAAGAGCACCGAGACGGGGTTGGTGTTCTCCTGGCCGGCCCACATGGGAGCCCCCGACTCGGGCACCCCGTAATACAGATCTTGCTTGTTCACCCCGTAGTTGGGGAAGAGGTAACCGTAATTGAAGTCGTTTTGGTCGTTCAGCCTGGGGGTCTCGTAGACGGGGTCGACGGAGCAGTCGCCGATGCAGCCCAGGCTGTTCTGCCGGAAGGTGGAGAGGGGCTTGCAGCCCGGGGCCGGCGTGTGGACCCGCCAAGCTTCCGAGTAGCGGTTCTCCATGCCGGAGTCGGGGCTGCTGGAGAGGAAATCGTTCTCGTTGTTGTACTCCAAGATCTTGCCCGTCCTGACGGCGATGTGGGTCTCGATCTCCTCCCGGGCCCGCTCCACGTTCCCCGGCGCGCCGGTGATTTCGAAGACGGGATCCCGGTCCCGGCTGGGCGTGATGATGTAGGTGTTGGTTTGCTGCTGGATCCTCTTGATGGTGGCTCCTTTGGGCCCCACCACCAAGCCCACCACGCGGTAGGGGACGCGCACCCGGATGGTGACCTGGCCCGGCAAGGTGGGAGCGCTGCCGAAAGTGGTGCCGGCCTTGTTGCGGGAGGCCCGGATCATGGAGAAGTGCTCGGCGGCCGAGATGATCTCCCGCCGGGCCATGGCCACGTCCTCCCGCCGTCCCGTCACCATGAAGACCGGTTCCTCGCCTCGCACCGGCGTCTTGATGTAGGTGTTGGTCTTCGCCCGCAGGGCTTTGATCTTGCAGCCTTGGGGGAGAGAAAGAGAACAAGGCAGGGAGGTTAGAGACGTTCTGGCACCACTTTCTTCGTCCTTCAAGAAACCTGCCTTGTTTGCAGCAACATGTTTCCAAACACCCAGGAACCGAAAATGAGTGAAAGGCTCTTTCTCCACAAATGCTGGAAGGTGAAATGCTCGAGGAAGGTTTCCCCATCCCCAGAGAATCAGAGAATCAGCAGGTTGGAAGAGACCCATCGGATCATTGAGTCCAACCATTCCCATCAATCACTAACCCATGTCCCTCAGCACCTCAGCCACCCACACCTTAAACCCCTCCAGGGAAGGGCACTCAACCCACTCCCTGTTCCACTGTCCAATCACCCTTTGTGTGGAAAAATTTTCCCTAATGTCCATCCTGACCCTCCCCTGGTGGAGCTTGAGGCCATTCCCTCTCGGCCTGTCCCTTGGCAGAAGAGCCCAGCTCCCTCCCCTCCACAACCTCCTCTCAGGGAGTTGCAGAGAGCAATGAGCTCTCCCCTCAAGAGCTCCGAGCTCCCTCACCCCCAGGCAGGTGTTGCTGCCTTGTGTGCTGCCTCCCACCAGACGATTCCCCTCAGAAACCAGCCTGTCTGCAGCCAACACCCTGCAGAGACGTCCCTGTTGCACCCTCCAAGCACTGAGGAGTCTGCGCTGAGGGGACTCAGGCCCTGAGGATCAACAAGGCCCAAGTGCTGGGTCCTGCACTTGGGTCACAACAACCCTGTGCGGTTCCAGGCTTGGGGAAGAGCAGCTGGAAAGCTGTCCGGGAGGAAAGGACCTGGGGATGCTGGTCAATTCCATGTTTCTTGGTGGCCAAGAAGGCCAATGGCATCCTGGCTTGGAGCAGAAATGGTGTGACCAGCAGGGCCAGGGAGGTTCTTCTCTCTCTTTACTCAGCACTGGTGAGGCCGCTCCTTGAATCCTGGGGTCAGTTCTGGGCCCCTCAGCACAAGAAGGATGTTGAGGCTCTGGAGAGAGTCCAGAGAAGAGCCACAAAGCTAGTAAAGAGGCTGGAGAACAGGCCCGATGAGGAGCCACTGAGAGAGCTGGGGGGGTTTAGCCTAGAGAAGAGGAGGCTGGGAGGAGAGCTCATTGCTCTCTACAACTACCTGAAAGGAGGTTGTAGAGAGGAGGGAACTGGGCTCTTCTCCCAAGGGACAGGGGACAGGACAAGAGGGAATGGCCTCAAGCTCCACCAGGGGGGATTTAGACTGGAGATTAGGAGGAAGTTTTTCACACAGAGGGTCATTGGGCATTGGAATAGGCTGCCCAGGGAGGTGATTGATTCACCTTCCCTGGAGGTGTTTAAGGCACAGGTAGATGAGGTGCTGAGGGACATGGTTTAGTGTTTGATAGGAATGGTTGGACTCGATGATCCGATGGGTCTCTTCCAACCTGGTTGTTCTATGATTCTATGATTCTAAGCCCTCCCCACAAGCCAGCAGGCCCTGTGAGGCTGCCTGTCCCCAGTGAGGCTCAGGCCCTCAGAGAAGATGGCTGCCCTGACCTCCCTCCTTGTCAGAGCAGCCCTTGGGACCTGAAGGACTTGGCTGGCACACAGGGCCACGGGAGACGCTGGAGATGACAGGAGAAAGCAGCAGGACAGAGTCCATGGCCAGACATGGCCTACGTGCAGCCTCTTTGCCTCTCCAGGCCAGCTCATGTGGAGCATGACGGGAGAGACGTCTGCTGTAACTCAAAAGACCAGAGCAGCCCACGGAGGTTTCTGTCCTACTGTGGAGACTTTAGGGTGAATCTGGTGTGACCTGGGTCACTTTTGGAGGGACGAGTTTTGGGGAGGAAGAGCAGAGATGAGGCAGTTCAGGCTCCCCACCTCAGATATGGTGGCAGCCAAACACTGGCCCTGCTGGAAGGCCAGAGGATAGAAGAGTCCAGAGCGAGTCCAGAGAAGAGCAAGGAAGCTGGTGAGGGGCTGGAGAAGAAGAGGAGTGGCTAAGAGAGCTGGGAGGGGTTTCTCCTGGAGAAGAGGAGGCTGAGGGGAGAGCTCATTGCTCTCTGTAAGTCCCTGAGAGGAGGTTGTGGAGAGGAGGGAGCTGGGCTCTTCTGCCAAGGGACAAGACGAGAGGGAATGGCCTCAAGCTCCACCAGGGGAGGGTCAGGCTGGAGGATCAGGAAGAAATTCTTCACCAAAAGGCTGATTGGTCAGTGTCAGAAGCTGCCCAGGATGGGGGTTGAGTCCTCTTCCCTGGAGGGGTTTAAGGGATGAGTGGCCGAGGTGCTGAGGGACATGGGTTAGTGACTGATGGGAATGGTTGGACTCGATGATCCGGTGGGTCTCTTCCAACCTGGTGATTCTATGACTCAAGCAGCTAAAGATATTCGCAGACATGACACTGCTTTCTAAACTCCTCCTGGAAGGTCTCCTTGCTGCTGTCCCTCTGACCACTCTCTCCAAAAGCCTCACTCGATGCCTGAAGGCCCTTTCAAAACCTGGCATCAACCTGCTGGGGCTTCCCAGAGAGGTTTGCTCTGAGTTTGGCTCTCCACAAACAAATTGAAAATGCCGTTCTCCACGGTATCAGCCTTCTTCTGGTGTAGATGGAGTAAAGCAAGCACTTTGCTCTGGTTTCCCAAGGATTTAAGACTCATGGAATCATAGAACGGCTTGGGTCAGAAGGGACCATGAAGGTCATCCAGTCCAACCCCCCTTCAGCCAGCAGGGACTTCTTTATGGAAGAGGAGGATCAGGATATAGCATCGAAGCATCTCTGAGATCTCTCACTTAATCATCACTCCCCAAAAGGAGCCCAACTCTCACTCTCAACTCTGAAACATCTCTGAGATCCCTCACTTGATCGTCACTCCCCAAAAGGAGTCCAACTCTCACTCTCTCCTCTGAAACATCTCTGAGATCCCTCACTTGATCGTCACTCCCCAAAAGGAGTCCAACTCTCACTCTCTCCTCTGAAACATCTCTGAGATCCCTCACTTGATCATCACTCCCCAAAAGGAGCCCAACTCTCACTCTCTCCTCTGAAACATCTCTGAGATCCCTCACTTCCTCGTCACTCCCCAAAAGGATCCTTCACTCTCTCCTCTGACCATCCGACACCAGCAAGTTTTCCTCAACACGCTCCCCTGACGTTAATACGAGCCGAGCCGCAAACGCTGTTTCCGCCACCGAGAAATTCAGATTCCTCAGCTTGTGGGCTGGAACATTATTATTTATACAGCTCCTAATAAATAACAACATCTGCTCCAGCTGGGAGTTCAGGGCTGCCGCTCACTCGGCGCTGCCACTTCTCCCCAGCTTATCTCCAGAGCCCCCGAGTTGTGCCAGGAGGGTCTTTCGAGCGACGGAACTCTCCCCTCGCCACGTCCTCATGAGCGAGAATCCAATCCCACACCTTTCGAGATCAAAACAGAGCCTCGTGCCACCGCAGCTGACGAGAAGAACTCCCCGCGCTCGCAGCGGGCGCAGCCACACGCTACAACCAATAGTTCGAGCTGCACAAAGCACGCTCAGCCCGCCCGGTCACGCTCGCAGCTCACAGCATCGCACGGGCACCGGGGTGCAGCCTCACCAAGAGCCACGAGAACGCATCACTACGAACCCTCCCAGCTCGGCTTCCCAATCATGGGTGGAGGATGCATGCGGGTCCGTCCCGCCTTGGCTGTCGACTCCCGACGCGACTTCTAACTCCTAGAGCTGCTTCAGCTTTCCGAGACGCAGTTCTCGGTTTGGGGAAAGGGAAAGAAGAGCTGTCTCTCGCTCTGCGTTACCGCAAAACTTCCTAGAACACTTGGCGTTGCGATGCTCGCTGTGTTAAACCCATCTCGGAGCAGCTCGTTTCACATTCCTGCAGAATGGAAACGCCAGAGCTGACCCAGAGGAGGAGCTGGGCAAAGCCCCAAAAGGCAAACCAAACCCACCCCCTGCCAAGCTCGATGTGGCTCACATGTTACTCCCTGCTGAGTTTGCACCCTGAGGTATATTTGCAAAGTCTTGTTTCAGAGAATCAGCAGGTTGGAAGAGACTCACCGGATCATTGAGTCCAACCATTCCCATCAATCACTAACCCATGTCCCTCAGCACCTCGGTCACCCACACCTTGAACCCCTCCAAGGAAGGGGACTCAACCCCCTCCCTGTTCCAGTGCTCGATGACCCTTTCCGTGAAGAATTTCTTCCTGCTGTCCATCCTGACCCTCCCCTGGTGGAGCTTGAGGCCATTCCCTCTCGGCCTGTCCCTTGGCAGAAGAGCCCAGCTCCCTCCTCTCCACAACCTCCTCTCAGGGACTTGCAGAGAGCGATGAGGTCTCCCCTCAGCCTCCTCTCCTCCAGGCTAAAGTTTCTAACCAGTTGACGCAAAGCGATGGTCGTGGACGGCGCCGCATTATTAGGACTTGAGAAACCCGAAGAATGGGACTTGACCTTAGAATCAAAGCAGCCAAAACCACACAACAAAGGTTGATCCCCAGGAGCCTGCAAATGGTGGGAGAAACCCCTCGAGGGGTCCCCTCGGCCCTCCCGGCGCCCCAGGGCAGGGTGGCCTCTCCCTGCCCCATCCCTGGCAGACATTTCCCTGCTCGGTTCCTCTGCTGCTCACTCGGAAGATGGAGATTCCATCTTAGGAAGATTAAGCGAGATGCCACCATTTCCCCGGGGATATCACCGGAGCGTCGCGTGAAAAGAAAAGGGGGTGTGAGCGCAGGCATCCGCGCTGGAAACGCATCAGCCCGGAGCAAAGAGGCGTTTTGCTCGAGCTCTCGGTGCCCCCACGTTCCAAGCCTGAGGAGCACAAGGCTTGTTCTCCTTCGCAGAAAGACCTCGGGTTGGTGTCTGTCAGGGCTGGGCTGGGGTTTGGTGTTGGTCTAAGGCAACGGGACAATGACGGCGCACGGAGGGATAGAGGGAGCCGAGCCCGACGCGCCAGGAAACAATCAAGGAGGCGACACGGAGGGTCAGAGCGGTGACAAAGGACGGGGGGCTCCACGCTGGGGACAGATGGGAGGAAGCGAGGGATGCACGCGATGGAGGGTGAACGTAAGCGAGCAACACGAGCTGGAGAGGGTGGGAGGCATTTAGAGATGGAGGAAAGGGGCTAGAAATTGAGGGAAAGGCAAACTGCCAGCCCTCCAGAGGAGGAGGAGGAGGATCTGGGGGTGAAGGCAAAGGAGAGACGCCCCAAAAGAGCAAAAGGGAGCCGGGCAAGGCGAGCGCGCGGCGAGAGGGGGAGGGAGGATGGAGGAACGGACAAAAGGACGCATGGTGCAGTCGCTGGTGTGAGAAGCAGGGGGAGGAGGAGGAGGAGGACGGAGGGAGGGAGGGAGGGTCTCCGTGCAGGCCTGCAGACAGGAAAGGCAGCTCTGCGGAGGCAGCCAGATGGGGGATCCTGGGCTGAGAAACTGGAGGAAAAAAAAACCCAACGGGAAACGAGACCAACTCCAGCAAGGCCAACGAGCCAGCAGGTTCGGTACTCCAGCTCGCCAGCAGCTGCCAACCGGGGCAGACGATGGCTTGAGCCATCGGAAAGCCCAAGAACTCCAAACAACTTCCATGAGAGCTCCACTGATTTACATCAGCTCAAATCAGGCCTGGGCTCACCCTGCTTCATCCGCTTCATGCCAAGACTCCCAAACCCATCGCAGCCCCAGCCCTGACCTTGCAACCAAACATTCCCTTTGACATTGCCGAGCCCAACCAGACCAGGAGCACAGAATTTTTGAATCACTAGGTTGGAAAAGACCTCTCAGACCATCAAGGGGTGGATGAGGTGCTGAGGGACATGGTTTAGAGATTGGTGGGAAAGGTTGGACTCGATGACCCTATGAGTCTCTTCCAACCTGGCGATTCTATGATTTTATGAGTCCAACCATTCCTACCTGGACAGCCCTAAGTGCTTTTCTCAAATGGAATTGGTCCTGTATAGAATCATAGGGCTCTTCCCAACCTAGGATTTCACCGAATCATAGAATCACCAGGTTGGAAGAGACCCACCGGATCGTCGAGTCCAACCATAGGGTTGTTTCCTTGTTGTTTTTTCTCTTAAACAAGGCTTTGTGCGCAACCGAAATTGGAAAACACACAACAAACCGCCTTCCGCACTGGATTATTAAAAGGGGAGTGAACTGCTTAGGAGACGGTGTTAAAAACATAAAACTAAGCGGGAAAGGACCGGTAAAAACTCATATAATGTGAAACTTTGCCGTTGTGTTCTACTCGTTACAGCATCGCGCAGACAGCAGCTAATTGATCCCTGGCAGCCTCCTGCCAGTTGGATTTTTTTTATATCAGAGAAAGCATTAAGCCCTTTCTAGTCGCGTTTCCACTCTCCCAGCTTCTATTATTCTGCTTTTTTGCCAATAACCCAGATCCCAAAGCATTCCGCCAAAGAGGCTTGGAGGAGTCTGTCCTCCCCCCCCACCCCTCCCTCTACCCCTTTTTCTCTCTTTAACTTCAGTTAACTGATTGCCAATTGACTCAAAGTAAATGCGTTTGCAAATTAGCCTAGAAAGCCACAAACGCCAAGCGTAGGGGGGAACAAACCCTCGAGAACTGCCCGGCCTCCGGCACCCAGACCAGTTATCCCACTGGAATTAATCCGCAGAGCAGCTCGCTCCGCCTGAAAACAGATAAATAAAGCCAGTCTAGACGCTGCCAAACCGGGGAGGGGTGGGAATCGGGGGGAGACTGGGATGCGCAGGCATCTTCTCTCTCGGGGGTAAATAAATCCATCAGAACCAACAGGGCGAGCTACCTGCCCAGCTCAGGAGGGTGTAGGATGCGTCTGATCCAACAAACCCATCCCAGGGTGGTGAAAAGCCCACGTGCGTCCACGGGACCTCGTGGGTTAGTGATGGGTGGGAATGGTTGGACTCGGTGATCCAGTGGGTCTCGTCCAACCCGGTGATTCTCTGATTCTCCTGGCAGAAGGAAAAGGCTACGGGATGGGTGGGCACAGGATTCTCTGATTCTCTGGTTCTCCTGGCAGAAGGAAAAGGCTCTGGGATGGGTGGGCACAGGATTCTCCGATTCTCTGATTCTCCTGGTAGAAGGAAAAAGCTCCAGGATGGGTGGGCACAGGATTCTCTGATTCTCTCATTCTCCTGGCAGAAGGAAAAGGCTATGGGATCATAGAATCCCAGAACAGCCAGGTTGGAAGGGACCCATCGGATCTTCTAGTCCAACCATTCCTATCAAACGCTAAACCTAGTCCCTCAAGACCTCATCCGCCCGTCCCTTAAACACCTCCAGGGAAGGGGAATCAACCACCTCCCTGGGCAGCCTATTCCAATGCCCAATGATCCTTTCCGTGAAAAACTTCCTCCTAATCTCCAGCCTAAATCTCCCCTGGTGGAGCTTGAGGCCATTCCCTCTCATCCTGTCCCCTGGCACTTGGGAGAAGAGCCCAGTTCCCTCCTCTCTACAACCTCCCAATGGTGGAGGGGTGGGCATGGGGTGTGTCGCACGCAAACACCAGCAGAAACACCAGAAACACACACTGAAAAATTCAGCCGTGCAGGTGGCTCCAGGGGCTAAGTGTGAAAATTCTGAGTCAAACCCCCTCGACAACCTTCTCCTTTCTGCCCCAAGGCCTGATCCTGCCCACTTACACCCTGCTCTCAATGCCAACCAGAGGGTTTTCTCTGGCACAAATCACCGTGTGCTGGAGGGGTGGACCTCACCTGAAAGCATCTGAGATCACAGAATCATAAAATCACAGAATCACCAGGTTGGAAGAGACCCACCGGCTCATCGAGCCCAACCATTCCCATCAATCACAAACCCATGTCCCTCAGCGCTTCGTCCACCCGTGGAACCAGCCCCGAGCTGAGGCTTTTTGTTCCATGAGGGTTTGTGTGCTTTTCAAACCACATCACCCCCATCCCTCCAGCTCCTTATTTCTCTCCTTTCTATCACACAGAAAAATCATCTCCCCAGACAAAAGGTTTCCAGCTCTCCTCTCATTGATGCTGAGGCACCTTCACACCGCACGGGCTTTAATTACACCTGGAAATACCCCATTTAGGACATTTTGACATAGCTGGTTGCGCCTCAAAGCAAATTAGGACTTAGGATTTTGGGTTTGGGTTTTTTTTTTCCTGTTGTAACCATAAAATTAAAGAGGACCGTAAAATAAACAACCCTCAAATCTCTCCTCTAAGGTGGGGCTGAAGATGAAAGCCGCCTTAAAAGCCAAACGCACAAAGAACACGCGACAAATAAAAAAACCCTTCCCGGGTATCTGTGGGGTAAGATTTTTGCTGCATTGAAAAAAAAAAAAAAAAAAATTCTGATGAAAGTGGTGTCACACACACACAAAAAAAAAAAAAAAAAAACCAACACAAAAGGACCACAACCAACCAGCTAAATCCCTTCGCAATGAGGTTTTATTGTATGATGCAAGTTGTGTTTACAAGAGGGGAGAAAAAAAAAAGAAGCAGAGCAAAGCAACACGATTCCACGCGGCAAGGAAAGTTGTTTATTAGGGGGAAAAAATGAAATAAAAGAGGGTGAGGAGGTGAAAAAAAAGGCATAAAAAAAAAAAGCATGGAGCCCCAGACAATCGCTGCCTTGTTGTGCGGCAGCGGAAAGTTGGGAACTGGGGGGGTTGGAAGCCCCCCCAGCCTCCAAGAGCCCGCGATGCATCATCTCGGGGTGGGTGTGACCGCGGACCCCTGCATGGCACAAGCCTCGATGAGTCTACGAGCCGGACGGGGCGTGCGGCACGGGGGAAAAATAAAAAAAAGGGGGCACGGCAAGCAGACGAGGCAGAGGGGACCAGGAGGAGGAGGAGGAGGGGGCTGCCAGACAAAGGCAGGCTGGGGGGGCCCCCACCCAAGCCGCTTTCCCACTGCCCTAGATTCCGGGTGGTTGCGGTTCACGCGGTCAGCGCGGAATCCGGCAGCCGATGCGCGGAGGAGCGTGCGTGTCTCCCTAGAAAATTCCCTTTGTCTCTCTCTCTCTTCTCTCTCCGAGACCCATTTTCTCTCCTCCCACCTCTAGTTCAAACCGCACAAAGTCGAGCCCGTCCTACACTTTTCCCCTCGGTGTAAAATTCAGACGGATCCTCACTTTTAGAACAATTTCTCTCCCTCTCTTCCAGGCCCGTCCGAGATGCCAAAGGGGCACAGGAAGGTTGGCTTTCAGGCCCCACCGGAGCGAGCGGCTTCAGCTCCGAGATTTACCAACACGATCTGCCCCCCTGGCTGCTTCTTGGATGCTCTACACCCACCTCCACATGGGTGGGTGGGGGAGCTGCAATCATCAAGACTTCCTCAATGAACAAGGCTCCCTCGGACTATTTTTAAAGGCTGGAAGCGTGTTTGGAGCGACACAAAGAGCCCAATCACCTGGGGGGTTAGCAGGGGCCTCTTTGGGATTTGACATCACCTTGCCAAGAAGGAGCAATTTACGTTAAGCTCCTCTCTCTCTCTCTCTCTCTCTCTCTCTCTCTCTCTCCCCCCATAATCTCATTCCTGTTGACAACAGGGCCGGTTGGAGCAGGCTTGGGAGACGCTTCGTCCAAGGGTGTCTCGGGGTTCAGGTGACAATGGATTCTACTAGCAAGGAGAAGAGCAAAAACACTCTTAGAGGAATGGGACCTGCTGGGAGAGGACAGCTTGCGCTCTCGAGAAGCCAAAGTGACCCAACCGCCCTCTCCCCACGCCTGCTCGGAGGCAGCACACAAAGAACCACCACCACCTCTCCCTAAGCACACGATCCATGCCCTGAACACACCAACCATGCCCTAAACACGCCGTCCGTGCCCTAAACACACGATCCATGCCCTAAACACGCCGTCCGTGCCCTAAACACATGATTCTATGATTCTAAACACGATTCGTGCCCTAAACACATCGTCTGTGCCCTAAACACATGATTCGTGCCCTAAACACGCTGTCTGTGCCCTAAACACATGATTCGTGCCCTAAACACGCCGTCTGTGCCCTAAACACACGATTTACGCCCTAAACACGCCGTCCAAGCCCTAAACACACCGTCCGAGCCCCAAACACACGATTTATGCCCCAAACATGCTGTCCATGCCCTAAACACATGATTCATGCCCTAAACACACGATTCATGCCCTAAACACGCTGTCCGTGCCCTAAACACATGATTCGTGCCCTAAAAACGCCATCTGTGCCCTAAACACATGATTCATGCCCTAAACATGCCATCCATGCCCTAAACACACGATTCGTGCCCTAAATACGCCGTCCGTGCCCTAAACACACGATTCGTGCCCTAAACACACTAACCGTGCCCTAAACACGCGATTTATGCCCTAAACACGCCGTCCGTGCCCTAAACACATGATTCGTGCCCTAAACACACGACTCGTGCCCTAAACGCGCCGTCCAGCCTCACACGTGCCTCGTTTAGAGTCCACCAGTCCCTTCCCTGGCTCCGCTGAGAGCAGCCCAGTTTGGCAGTGGGAGTAGATTTATCACGAGTAGAAAAGCCAAATCCATGTCTTCGTAAAGCCAGATCCACGTCTTTGTGAGTCCAAGCTACACCAGCCTCAGGTGACTCCTAGGGAAGACCCTAGAGGAGATGTCCTGGTCCTGGACATCCCAGTGGCTGAGGATTTCTGTTCTTTTTGAACTTCACAGTCTGAGCAGTCAAAGCATGATACCTTTAGACATCTCCGCTCTTCCCGGTGCTTCTCTAGTCTCAACCCACACCTTTGGGTTGCAAGAACCTTCTGCTTTGCAGCTCCATCATCTCAAAAAGCACCTGCAAACCACATCAGTGCTTTGTCTTCATACCCTGACAAATTCATGGGCGGCAAAGGTTTCGCGTAGAATCACAGAATCAAAGAATCACCAGGTTGGAAGAGACCCACTGGCTCATCAAGTCCAACCGTTCCCATCAATCACTAACCCATGCCCCTCAGCACCTCGTCCACCCGTCCCTTAAACCCCTCCAGGGAAGGTGACATGATTAGATTCAGCAAGAGAAGCACGAGAGCCACCAAACCCCTGAGGCGCCTCTGTGCACACCACAGCCACGTGCCGGGAGGTTCCACCACCACAACACAGCTCTGCTGGAGCTCACGTTCTCACCACGCGCCAAGGGAAGGAGAGAATTGTCTGCAAACACACAGGGACATCCTTGCTCCTCACCCTAGCAGCAAGAGGAGGGCACTCATGGAGGTCACGGCTCCACTTCCAGCCAGGGAAGGGTAGTCATCGCCAACCACGGCCAAGGGCAGAGTGGAAGAGGTCATGAACATCACCCAAAGGAGTTAGGACTTGATTGATAGAATCATAGAACAACCAGGTTGGAAGAGACCCATCGGATCTTCTAGTCCAACCATTCCTATCAAACGCTAAACCAAGTCCCTCAAGACCTCATCCATCCGTGCCTTAAACACCTCCAGGGAAGGTCAATCAACCACCTCCCTGGGCAGCCTATTCCAATGCCCAATGACCCTCTGTGGGAAAAACTTCCTCCTAATCTCCAGCCTAAATCTCCCCTGGTGGAGCTTGAGGCCATTCCCTCTTGTCCTGTCCCCTGTCCCTTGGGGGAAGAGCCCAGCTCCCTCCTCTCTACAATCTCCTTTCAGGTAGTTGCAGAGAGTAATGAGGTCTCCTCTCAGCCTCCTCTTCTCCAGGATAAACACCCCCAGCTCTCTCAGCCGCTCCTCACAGGGCCTGTTCTCCAGCCCCTTCACCAGCCTCGTCGCTCAATCCTCACTCCTTCATCTTTCCTTTCCCAGTTTCACCTCCTTCACTCCCATCGGCCAAGCAGCCCTTGGCGCGTCCCACCAGTCACCCAGCAACCCAGGGAGCTCCAGTCACGGACCATGGAGGGGATCAAGGTGGAGAAGCAGCTCCCAGCACCCATCCCCGCGACGCCATCCCTGATCTCATCCCAGTCCCCAATCTCATCCCAGCGATTCCCCCCATGCTGCGGCTGGATGCGGGAGCGCCGCTCGAATTCAGCGCACAAGCAGGCAAACTCCAGCGCCGTTTCCAGCAGGCGATTGGCTCCGCGAGGGCACGGAAACAGTTCCCGGGGAAAACAGGCAGATGCCAAGCGCAGGGTGAGCTCCTGCAGCATCTCTCGTCTCAAGTGGAGCCATCTCCTCCACCACAATCAAACCCCTTTGCCAGTCACGCTCACCAACACTCCAATAAGAAAATACACAGGGCTTGAGTCTTATTTACACTTAAATGCTCGTCCTGCAAAGTGAAGGGCAGTCCCGGAGCAGGTGGGAATCCCACCTATAAGGATCCTGGATCCAAGCCTCTTGGATCTCTGATGGACACACGCGTCAGGGACACTTCCAAAACCAGTAAATCCCATTTCAAAATAAGACGAAGGACCAACGCGCTTCATCGGATCCGAAAATATCCAGTAAAAGCTCAACCCTGGTACCAACTCAAGCCCTGAAATCATTTTTATTGCACTCTGACGCCTTTTTCCACCCTCTCTCTTCCACCACCCTGTCCATGAGGTTGGACTAGATGATCCGATGGGTCCCTTCCAACCTAGTTGTTCTATGATTCTATGAGAACCCCTGAAACACCCAGTTCCTTGGAAAAGCATCATCCCTACGAGAAGTATTGCCAAGAAGGGGGGACAATCCTCAGAGTTTTTGGCTTTCCCTATGGATTCCGGGTCAGGGATCCAGGAGAGCGCAGGATTTGGTCCCTGGGGGTGCCCTGCGCTCAGCTCCAGCCGCCAGCAGCCTCTCGGAATCCAGCTTTCCAAGACGCAGGAAGACATTCCAATAGGCCTTTCCCAGATGTGGGAAAGCCCTCACACACACACACACACACTGAAAAAAAAAAAAACAATTCAAAAAAAAATAAAAAATGGTGGAAAAAAAAATCCAGGTCTCAGCGTTCCTCTCCATCACTCCGGTCGCTGCGGATGGAAGGAAGAGGAACACACCCCCTTCTCCAGAGGCTTGAGGAGGCAGCGGGATCCAGGAAGAAAATAAGCCGGGCACCTCCCGCGTCGCTCCAACGATTCCGCTGCCGAATCCTGGCTCTTTCCTAACTTTATTAAACAAAGGGGGCCTGATTCTCCCTGCCGGCGCGGACTTGGTGCAGAGCTCCACTGTTTGTGGCCGGGGGAGGACGATGGGGAGGATCAGATGGATCCAGGTGGGACTTGCTGGGCCATAATCTCAAGCTCCAGCCCCTGCTCCCTGCGCGGGGCCCACGATCCCAGCCTGGCACAGGGGGAAAGCAGAGCCAGAGCTGTTCCCTCCGCCGGAGATGGAGTTTGGGGAGAGGATGGCACCTCCTCCATCCCTCGCCATGCTGGCATGAGGACCTCCTGCTCCCTCTTCCATCCTGAAGTAGAGACATCCTGCCCCCTTCTCCATCCCAGCACAAGGGCCTCCTGCCCCTTCTCCATCATGGCAAGGGGACCTCTTCCATCCTGACATGGGGACATCCTGCCCCCTTCTCCATCCCAGCACAGGGACATCCTACCCCCTTCTCCATCATGATATGAGGACCTCCTGTCCCCTTCTCCATCATGACATGGGGACCTCCTGCCCCTTCTCCATCCCAGCACAGGGACATCCTGTCCCCTTCTCCATCATGACATGGGTATCTCCTGCCCCTCTTTTATCCTGACATGGGGACTTCTTCCCCCTTCTCCGTCATGACATGGGGACTCCTGCCCCTTCTCCATCCCAGCACAGGGACATCCTACCCCCTTCTCCATCATGACATGAGGACCTCTTCCCCCTTCTCCATCATGACATGGGGGTCTCCTCCCCTCTCTATCCTGACATAGGGACCTCTTCCCCCTTCTCCATCATGACATAGGGACCTCTTCCCCCTTCTCCATCACGACATGGGGATCTCCTGCCCCCCTTCTATCCTGACATGGTGACCTCTTCCCCCTTCTCCATCATGACACGGGACCTCCTGCCCCTTCTCCATCCTGGCAAGGGGACCTCCTGCCCCTTCTTCCAACCCAGCCTGGACCCCAGCTCCTGGCTTGGCTGCTGGGAGCGAGCGGAGGCACCAGAGGCCCCATTGTTCCCACCGCACGCTCCAGCGTAAGGATGCACCATCCATCAGCCATTCGGAGCCCTCTCCTCGCCGCTTCCCCTCACCCACCACCTCCTCCTCCTCTCCGCATCCCCTTCT
The DNA here is from genome assembly GCA_033558105.1 of Coccyzus lansbergi. NCBI lineage: Eukaryota > Metazoa > Chordata > Aves > Cuculiformes > Coccyzidae > Coccyzus > Coccyzus lansbergi. The sequence continues at coordinate 44,261 of JAUMJK010001580.1, read as the reverse complement.
GGGAGCCCCCACGAGCCCCCCCTCCCCTCCCCCCCCCCCCCAATGTCAAACTCCAACCCCCCCTTTCGCTTGGCCCATTTCCATCCCCAACCCAAGAGGAAGCATCTGGATTCGGAGCCGCAGTCTCTGCCCCTCACACTTCCAGAGCGTCAAGTTACTTGCTCAGAGAAAGAAAGAAAGGAAGAAAGAAAGAAAAAAAAAAAAAAATAGATCTATCCCGCTTCGCCCCACTATTTATTATTTTCTTCCGCCCTTCGGAAGCGACGCAAAACTTCTCCCGCGCCCCACGCCGGTCACCCCCCCCCCCGATGCCAAGGAGATGCCCACCCCGCATCTCGCCCCGCGGAGCCATGGGGGTGGGCGAGGGGTGACTTAAGAGTGGGTGTGGTGTGTGTGTATATATATATATATATATAAATATATAATTTTTTTTCTTTTTAAAGCCCTCCTCCATTCCACCTCGCTCCCAAGCGAGCCGTACGGAGAACAAAAGCATCCCTGTGGCGGGGCTGGCTGGGAAAAGGGGGTGTCGAGGAGGTTTGGGGTGGGGGTTAGTTTTTGGGGGGACACACACACACGCAAGCAGCGAGCTCCGCAGGGTCCCCAGCATTGAACACGGGTTGGGGAGGACGGAGTTCAACTCCCGTTAACCGGTTGTCGCCAACCGGTTGTCGGGACCTTGGCCAAGCTCAAGCCACCACACCCCCTCGCTCCACCGAGCCCAACAAAGAGGATTTTGCGCCCCGTTGGCTGCCAGCCCCGCTCTCCGCTTCCCTCCTCCTGCTTTATTTCCACCCCCTTTCCTCTTTATTCTTCCTCCCCCATCCTTTATATTTCCCCCCCTCACCCTCTCCATTCCCCCCTCATCCTCTATATTCCCCCCTTCATCCTCTCCATCCCCCCCCATTCCTCCCCATCCTCTTTATCCTCCTCATTCCTTTATTTTCCTCATTATAAACAATAAATAAGCAGCATTCGGGACCAGACGCGGAGCAGCCAAGGGGCTGGGGTTCGGGACCAGACGCGGAGCAGTCAAGGGGCTGGGGGGGGGGGGGTGGTCTGCTTGCCAAACATTCCTATAGACACACACCCCCCACTCCTGCATCCTCGAGGAATGGGGGTGCAGCCCCCCTAACCCCCAATTCCTTTGTGTCCCCCCCAGAACCGGCTGCTGCCCCGAACAATGGGAGTTGGGGGGGGATGGGGGGAAGAGGAGAGGGAAGTTGTCTGGGCGGTCCCGGGGTGGGGGGGGGGGCGAACTGGGAGGGAAGAGGGATGGGAATGGAGGGGACTGGGAAGGAAGCGGGATGGGAATGGAAGGGACTGGGAAGGAAGCGGGATGGGAATGGAAGGGACTGGGAAGGAAGCGGGATGGGGGCTGGGGGGAGACTGGAAGATACTGGGGAGGGAGGGAAGACTGAGGGGGAGGGGTGGCTGGGAGGGAAGCGGGAAGGGAACTGGGGGGGACTGGGAGGAACTGGGAGGGAAGAGGCATGGGAATGGAGGGGACTGGGAGGGAAGAGGGATGGGAATGGAGGGGACTGGGAAGGAAGCGGAATGGGGACTGGGGGAAGACTGGGAGATACTGGGGAGGGAGGACTGAGGGGGTGGGGTGGCTGGGAAGGAAGTGGGAAGGGAACTGGGGGGGGACTGGGAGGAACTGGGAGGGAAGAAGGATGGGAATGGAGGGGGACTGGAAGGGAAGCGGGATAGGGACTGGGGGGAGACTGGGAGATACTGGGGAGGGGGGGAGGACTGAGGGGGTGGGGTGGCTGGGAGAGAAGCGGGAAGTTAACTGGGGTTGGGACTGGGAGGAACTGGGGGGGTACTGGGAAGCGGCAGCGAACTGGGAGGGAAGCGGGGGGGTACAAGAGGAGGGGACTGGGAGGAACTGGGAAGGAAGCGGGAAGGGAACTCAGGGGGGACTGTGAGGAACTGGGAAGCGGGAGCGAACTAGGGGAGAACTGGGAGGGAAGCAGCGGGGAAACGAGGGGAACTGGGAAGTGAACTGGGGGAGGTGGGGTACTGGGAGCGGACTGGGGGAGGCCGGGAGAGAACTAGGAGGGAAGCAGGGAGGGACTGGGGGAAAATGGGAAGGGAAAGTGGGAAGCGGGAAGGGAACTGGGGGAAACTGGGAAGCGGGAGGGAACTAGGGGGATAACTGGGATGGGAAACTGGGAAGCAGGAGGGAACTGGGGGGGGAACTGGGAAGGGAAGGTGGGAAGTGGGAGGGAACTGGGGGAAACTGGGAAGCGGGAAGGGAACTGGGGGGGAATAGAGAAGGGACTGAGGGAGGTGGAACTGGGAAGGGACTGGGGGGATAGAGAGTAGAGACTGAAGGGGGAAGAGAGAAGAGACTGAGGGAAGTGGAACTGGGAAGGGACTGGGGGGATAGACAGAAGGGAACTGAGGTGGAACTGGGAAGGGACTGAAGAGGATAGAAGGGACTGAGTGGGATAGAGAGAAGGGACTGAAGGGAACTGATGGGGGTGGAACTGGGAAGGGACTGAGGGGAAACTGGGAAGGGACTGAAGGGAACTGATGGGGATGGAACTGGGAAGGGACTGGGGGGATAGAGAGAAGGGAACTGAGGTGGAACTGGGAAGGGACTTGGGGGAAACTGGGAAGGGACTGAAGGGAATAGAGAGAAGGGACTAGGAGGGGATAGAGAGAAGGGACTGAAGGGAAATAGAGAGAAGGGACTGAAGGGAAATAGAGAGAAGGGACTGAAGGGAAATAGAGAGAACGGACTGAAGGGAAATAGAGAGAAGGGACTGAAGGGAAATAGAGAGATGGGACTGAAGGGAAATAGAGAGATGGGACTGAAGGGAAATAGAGAGATGGGACTGAAGGGAAATAGAGAGATGGGACTGAAGGGAAATAGAGAGATGGGACTGAAGGGAAATAGAGAGAAGGGACTGAGGGGGAATAGAGAGATGGGACTGAAGGGGAATAGAGAGAAGGGACTGAAGGGGAATAGAGAGATGGGACTGAAGGGGAATAGAGAGATGGGACTGAGGGGAACTGAGAGGGGTGGAACTGGGAAGGGACTGAGGGGGATAGAGAGAAGGGACTGAGGGGAACTGATGGGGTGGAACTGGGAAAGGACTGGGGGGGTTACTGGGAAGGGGCTGTGGGAGAGGTGCGGGGTGTGGGAAGGGAGGCGCGGTGCTCCCCCCCCCTTCCCCCTTTATGTCTCACCTTGCCGCCCCACGATCTCGGCCACGTGCTCGGAGCTGGGGACGGGGACGCACTCGGTGGTGTTGGAGCTGCTCTTGAGCCTCAGCTCGGCCTCCTTGTACAGGGCGCACAACTTGGGCTCGGGCGCCGGGGCGCTGCCGGGGGCCGCCGCGGGGCCCTTGGGGGCCGGGGGAGGCGGCGGGGGAGGCGGCGGCTGAGGCGGCTGCTGCTGCGGCGGCTGAGGCGGCTGAGGCGGCTGCTGGGGCTGAGGCGGCTGCTGAGGCGGCTGAGGCGGCGGCTGCTGGGGCGGCTGAGGCGGCTGAGGCGCCACCGCTACCGCCGCCGCCACGTTATTGTTGTTATTGTTGGTGTCCTCCACCAGCACCACGGCGGAGGAGGAGGAGGAGGAGGAAGGCTCGCCGAGCCCCAGCAGGCAGAGCTGGTCCAGGGCGAGCTGCAGCGCCCGGTCATCCTCCAGCAGGGCTCTGTCTTTGCCGCTCCCAGCGAAACAGCCTAAATCGCCGAAGCCCCCGTTCCTTTCCATTATCCCTGGTACTACCAGGCTAGGCATGGCTAACAAAGGCTTGAGAGGGGGGTTGGGTGGCGAGGGGGTTGGTTGGGGAGGGGGGTGGGTGGGTTGGGGGGGGGGGGTGGGGGGATGGGGTGGGGTGGGGGGTGTGAGAGCGAGAGGAGGGGAGTTGGGGAAGAGAGAGAGAGAGAGAGATTGAGAGAGAGAGAGAGGAGGGTGTGAGGTGGGGAGGAGGAGGAGGAGGGTGAGGGGGGGGGACACAAAGAGAAGGGAAAGGAGAGAGAAAAGAAAAAAAAGCGAAGGGAGAGAGAAACACAGAGAGAAGAAGGAGGGGGAAGGAAAAAAAAAAAAAGGAAAAAAAAAAAAAAAAAAAAAAGGACCCTCCGCCCACCTCCCCCCTCCGCCTGGCCAAGCCCCTTTCTCTCGCTCTCTCTCTCTCTCTCTCTGTAGCTGTAACCCGAGCTCGTCGCCCACAGGCGCTCGCAGCCCGCGGGGGGGGGGCGGAGGGGCCGCCGTGTTGGGGGGGGGGGGGGGGCAGCCCCGAGGGGGGAACCAACTCTTTTGTTTGAAGGCGGCTGAGCGGCGGCGGGAAGAGGGGAACGGGGGAAAGCGGGGAACGGCGGAGCTGGGGAAGCGGGGAACGGGGGGACGCGGGAACGGGGGAACCGGCCCGCGGGCTGCTGGGGGATGGAGTCCGCACCGCCCAGGCGGCCGCGGGATGAGGGGTGGAGGGTGAGGGGGGGACCTGCTGGTCATGGGTGGAGGAGAGAGTGGGGGGACCCTTTGTGCTAATGGAAGAGGATCTGGAGGGACCTGCTGGGTCATGGGTGGAGGGGATGGAGGGGACCTGCTGGTCACGGGTGGAGGAGAGAGTAGGGGGACCCTTTGTGTAAATGGAAGGAGGTTTTGGGGGTACCTGCTGGGTCATGGGTTGAGGGGATGCAGGGGACCACCTGGGTCATAGGTTGAGGGGATGCAGGGGACATGCTGGTCATGGGTGGAGGAGAGAGTGGGGGGACCTATTGTGCAGATGGAAGGGGCTCTGGGCCTACCTGCTGGGTCATAGGTGGAGGGGACAATGGGGAACCCTTTGTGCAAATGGAAGAGGACTCTGGAGGCACCCACTGGGTCATGGATGGAGGAGGAACTGGGGGGACCCTTTGTGCAGATGGAAGAGGATCTGGAGGGACCACCTGGGTCATGGGTTGAGGGGATGCAGGGGACCTGCTGGTCATGGGTGGAGGAGAGAGTGGGGGGACCCTTTGCGCTAATGGAAGAGGATCTGGAGGGACCTACTGGGTCATGAGTGGAGGGGATGGAGGGGACCACCTGGGTCATGGGAGGAGGAGAGAGTGGGAACCGTTTGTGCTAATGGAAAGGGGCTTTGGAAGCATCTGATGGGTTTTGGGTGGAGGGGATGCAGGGGACCTGCTGGTCATGGGTGGACGAGAGAGTGGGGGGACCCTTTGTGCTAATGGAAGGGGCTCTGGGGGTACCCACTGGGTCATGGGTGGAGGGGATGCAGGGGACCACCTGGGACATAGGTAGAGGAGGCAGCGGGGGGACCCTTTGTGCTAATGGAAGGGGCTCTGGGGGTACCCACTGGGTCATGGGTGGAGGAGCGAGTGGAGGGACCCTTTGTGCAAATAGAAGGGGCTTTGGGAGCATCTGATGGGTTATGGGTGGAGAGGATGCAGGGGACCTGCTGGTCACGGGTGGAGGAGAGAGTGGGGGGACCCACTGTGCTAATGGAAGGAGGTTTTGGGGCATCGGCTGGGTCATGGGTGGAAGGGATGCAGGGGACCTGCTGGGTCGTGGGTGAATGAAAGATTAGAGGGACCTATTGTGCAAATGGAAGGAGGTTTTGGGGGCATCTGCTGGGTCATGGGTTGAGGGGATGCAGGGGACCACCTGGGTCATAGGTTGAGGGGATGCAGGGGACATGCTGGTCATGGGTGGAGGAGAGAGTGGGGGGACCTGTTGTGCAAATGGAAAGGGTCTTTGGGTGTACCTGCTGGTCATGAGTGGAGGAGAGAGTGGGGGGATCTATTGTGCAAATGGAAGGAGGCTTTGGGGAGCGTCTGCTGGGTCACATGTGGAGAAGGCAGTGGGGGGACCCTTTGTGCAAATGGAAGAGGACTCTGGGGGTACCTGCTGGGTCATGGGTGGAGGAGAGAGTGGGGGGACCCTTTGTGCAAATGGAAGAGGATCTGGAGGGACCACCTGGGTCATGGGTTGAGGGGATGTAGGGGACCTGCTGGGACATAGGTAGAGGAGGCAGTGGGGAGACCCTTTGTGCAAGTGGAAGAGGCTCTGGAGGGACTTGCTGGGTCATGGGTGGAGGTGGCATTGGGGAGACCTATTGTGCAAATGGAAAGGGTCTTTGGGGGGTACCTGCTGGGTCATGGGTGGAGGGGATGCAGGGGACCACCTGGGTCACAGATGGAGGAGAGAGTGGGGGGACCCTTTGTGCAAATGGAAGAGGGCACTGGGGGGCCTACTGGGTCATGGAAGAGTGAGAGTGGGGCGACCCTTTGTGCAAATGGAAGGTTTTGGGGACATCTGCTGGGTCATGGCTGGAGGGGATGCAGAGGGACCCAGTGTGCAATGGGGAAGGGGGCTCTGGGGGATCTGCTGGGTCATGACTGGAAGGGTCTGTGTGGGTGTTCGCTGTGCACTTTGCAGACAGGGAGGGGCTGCAGCTGGAGGAGGAATGCGTGGGGATCCATCAGCATCCCCTCTGAGGGGCGGTGGGTGGAAGGAGGCTGCGTAGGGATGCACCATGTGCTCCTCAGCCTGGAGAGGTCACAGCAGGAGGAGAAGCTGTGTGGGGACCCGTCAAGGCCAAGTTGGATGGGGCTTGGAGCCCCCTGACCCAGCGGAAGGTGTCCCTGCCTGTGAGTGGGAGGTGTGGAACTGGGTGGGCTTTGAGGTCCCTTCCAAGCCAAGCTGGTCTGTGATTTTGTGACCTCAGTGCCCTCCCGTGAGGTTTGATGTGGAGGAGTCAAGTGCTGGGATCCTAGAGACCCTCCAGGATAGGCAGATCCTTGGGGAGAAGCGGCGTCTGGGCAGGGGCACCTCAAGGTGGAACTGGGCTGGCAGAGGCCCCACAGTCAGTGGGGTGACTGCTGAGGAGGACGAGGAGGAGGAGGTTGTCTGTGCTGGGACAGGTCCTGGGGGACTGATCCCACCTGAACAAGTCAACCTCAACCCCAAAACCTCCAACTCCAAAAACTCCAACCCCAACCCCAAAACCTCCAACTCCAAAAAGTCCAACCCCAATTCCCAAAACCTCCAAACCCAATCCCCAAAACCTCCAACCCCAAAACCTCCAAACCAAACACTCGCGGAATTCACGCTCCTCCAAAGGAGGACAACGACCTTCAGGGAGATGCCGCCTCCCCCCAAACCACGGGGTCTTCGCTCTTGGGATGGAAAGACCCCCAACCAAAACTAGAAGGATTTGAGGGCCGAACATGCACGTTCCAGCATGGGAAAAAGAGGAGGAAGGGGATTCCCTCAGCCCCCCAAATCACAGAATCATAGAACAACCAGGTTGGAAGGGACCCATTGGATCTTCTAGTCCAACCATTCCCATCAAATACTAAACCAAGTCCCTCAAGACCTCATCCACCCGTCCCTTAAACACCTCCAGGGAAGGGGAATCAACCACCTCCCTGGGCAGCCTATTCCAATGCCCAATGACCCTCTGTGTGAAAAACTTCCTCCTAATCTCCAGTCTAAATCTCCCCTGGTGGAGCTTGAGGCCATTCCCTCTTGTCCTGTCCCCTGTCCCTTGGCAGAAGAGCCCAGCTCCCTCCTCTCCACAACCTCCTTTCAGGTAGTTGTAGAGAGTAATGAGGTCTCCTCTCAGCCTCCTCTTCTCTAGGCTAAACCCCCCCCAGCTCTCTCAGCCGCTCCTCATAGGGCCTGTTCTCCAGCCCCTTCACCAGCTTCGTGGCTCTTCTCTGGACTCACTCCAGAGCCTCAACATCCTTCTTGTGCTGAGGGGCCCACAACTGAACACAGGATTCAAGGAGCAGCCTCCGCAGTGCTGAGTCCAGAGGGAGAATCACCTCCCTGGCCCTGCTGGTCACACCATTTCTGATCCAAGCCAGGATGCCTTGCGGTGATTCCTCGCAGGGGCTCGGCCTCCCTGCCCCAGCCAAGACCCCAACCCCCTGCCAAGTGGAGACGCTGGGGACGAGCCTTGGGCCAACCCTGCTCCCTGGGCTGCCTTTTCTCATTGAAATGAGGCAGAATTTGACGGAGGGAAGCATTGAAAATAGCTTTCCAGCTCCTTGCCAGCAAGACTGGGCTCTCTCTCTCTGTGTGTGTGTGTGTGAGTGGTTTCTCCCCTCTTCTCCTTTCTTCCCTTTTGAATCAAACCAGATGTCTCTCCCATGCAATGAGATTGCAGGAGCTTCTCTGCTGGAGAGAGAGAGAGAGAGAGAGAGAGAGAGAGAGACAATGCAGAAGGACGCGGAGGCTCGAGCCACATCGCGCTGCAGCCCTGGCAGAGGCGACGTCTGCAGCTCGCGCTGGCGACTGGAGCCAGGGGGATGGTGGCACCAACACCTCGTCACCCAACCAGGAATTTATTTTATTTTTTTTTTTTTTTTTTTTTTTTTTACTCCCCACTGTATTTTCTCTCATTTTTCCTCTCAGATCCTTGGTTGGACTAGAAGATCCGATGGCTCCCTCCCAACCTGGCTGTTCTATGATTCTATGATTCTTTCCTCTCCAACCAACCAACCCCCAGCCCCAACGCCTCCTCTTTCTGGGTCTCCGAGCAGAAGAGCTCATCTCGCAGATGAACGAAGCAGATGGGGCACCCGGCACAAGGAAATGGCTCATCCACTGACTCAGCCGGTAAGGGCTTGCTGGAGCTTTCCCCCCGACAAGTTTGGCCAAGGAGCTGCGGGAACGACGGGCATTTCGCTCTCAGTTTGGGTTAGAAGCCGCGTCGCCTCCTCACACAAAGTCAGGGAGATGCTGGGACGACGGCCAGCAGGTTCTCACAGCTTCAGGCCGAGGAGCCACTTGGGGGTTGGAGGCTTTGAGGTTGGGGTAGGAGGTTTTTGGTGTTGGGGTTGGAGATGTTGGGGTTGGGATTGGAGATTTTGGTGTTGGGTTTGGAGGTTTTGATGTTGGAGGTTTTGGGGTTGGAGGTTTTGGGTTTGGAGGTGTTGGGGCTTGAGTTGGAGGTGTTGGGGCTTGAGTTGGAGGTTTTGATGTTCAGTTTGGAGGTTTTGAGGTTGGAGGTTTTGGGGCTGGAGTTGGAGGTTTTGATGTTGGGGTTGGAGGTTTTGGGGTAGGAGTTGGAGGTTTTGATGTTTGGTTTGGAGGGTTTGAGGTTGGAGGTTTTGGGTTTGGAGGGTTTGGGGCTGGAGTTGGAGGTTTTGGGGTTGGAGGTTTTGATGTTGGAGGTTTTGATGTTGGTAGGTTTTGAGGTTGGAGGTTTTGATGTTGAGGTTGGAGGTTTTGGGACTGGAGTTGGAGGTTTTGATGTTGGAAGTTTTGAGGTTGGAGGTTTTGATGTTGAGGTTGGAGGTTTTGGGACTGGAGTTGGAGGTTTTGATGTTCGAATTGGAGGTTTGGGGGTTGGGTTTGGAGGTTTTGGGGTTAGGCTTGGAGATTTTTTGTGTTTGGTTTGGAGGTTTTGGGGTTGGACTTGGAGGTTTTGATGTTCAGTTTGGAGGTTTTGAGGTTGGAGGTTTTGGTTGGGTTTGGAGGTTTTGGGCTTGGGTTTGGAGGTGTTGACATTGGGGTTGGAGTTTTTGGAGTTGGAGGGTTTGCGATTGGAGGTTTTGATGTTGAGGTTGACTTCTCCAGGGCTTTCTTTTAACCTGGTGATGGGACTTGTGTCAGTCTGACAGTCTGGGATGGTTTCCTCCTTCTCGGAGGTGGCGTCTGCGCTGGGGACAGTGGAAAGTGACTCCATGTAGCTCCACGTGGCTCAGTCCCACGTGCCACACGGGGCTTCTACAAACAAAACTCATCGGGAGCCCTTGGGGTTCATCCTGTAAATTCTAGAGCAACGTTTTCATCTGTCCAAGCATCACCTTGGAATCATGGAATCATAGAACAACCAGGTTGGAAGGAACCCATCGGATCATCGAGTCCAACCTTGTTCCTTAAAGCCATAAAGACACCTGATCTGTAGGTGTCACATGGTTTTAGGGACATGATTTTGCTTCGAACCTCCACTTTATGCTCCATCCTGCACTTTTCGGGAGGAGAAAGTGCCCCTCGAGCCCAGAAATTGGGAGGAGGGTAAGTCAGACCTACAGAGCTCCAGCTCCAAGCTTTCCACTAGGCCCCAAAATCAGAAAACTCACTATAAACTTCACGTGACTCCACAAAACTAGGGAGTCTGAGGGACATGGGTTAGCGTTTGATGGGAATGGTTGGACTCGATGATCCGGTGGGTCTCTTCCAACCTGGTGCTTCTATGATTCTGTGATTCTATGATTCTGTGATTCTGATTCTGTGATTCTGATTCTGTGATTCTGTGATTCTGTGATTCTGTGATTCTATGATTGTTTTCCTTTCCCTTCTCACGGGGCTTTCGCCTTTCGCTCGGAGTGACATCACCTCCCTTTTTCTGCCCAGCCACAAGCTCGTAAGAACCGACTTTAAATAACAAAAATTCCTACTCGTGCGCCTTCACATGACTCGCGGAGCTGGGAATTTTCAGGCCGGCTCGAACGCCGAGAGAGAAATCGCAAGGATTGGCACTGTGGCTACCAATGACTAATCCCGATGGGTCCCCGAGAGCGACGTCTCTCAGCTCAGGCGATATTTTGGGGGGTGTCGCTGGGCTCCCACCGAGGCTTTGATCCTCCCGGCAGTGACAGCGACAGCTCAGGAATGATCTTACCTACCGTCTGGCGTCGTTCCCCTCTGGGGAAGCTGCGTCTGGGTCGTAATTCAGGCTGGAGTTAGCGCTGGCAGGTGGCTTGAATTGAGCCAGTGGCTTGAATTGAGTCGATGAGCTGGAATAGATTACCGGGGGCTCAGATCACGGGGTCGTTAGAGGCTCTGATGCTTGCAGCTCTTTGGATGTGGGAGGAAAAGGTTGGTTTTTAGTTTCCAGGTAGCATCGGAGTTGGCTGTGATCAGCTCCATCCACTCTGCGAACGTCCCTGCTGTGCTTTTGGCAGAAACGTGGTGTTTCTAGTTAAAAAAAAAAAAAAAGTTGTTATTTCCAAATGTTTTCAAATCTGAATGACTGTCAGGGAAAGGAGAACAAAGGTCCCCTTTGCAAAGGGACCTAAACAGGCTGGAGCGCTGGGCAGTGTCCAATGGCATGAGGTTTAACACGGCCAAATGCCGGGTCCTGCACTTGGGGCACAACAACCCTATGCAGAGCTACAGACTGGGAGAAGTCTGGCTGGAAAACTGCCAGGAGGAGAGGGACCTGGGGGTGTTGGTCGACAGCGACTGCCCATGAGCCAGCAGTGTGCCCAGGAGGCCAAGAAGGCCAAGGGCATCCTGGCTTGGATCAGAAATAGTGTGACCAGCAGGGCCAGGGAGGTGATTCTCCCTCTGGACTCAGCACTGGGGAGGCCGCTCCTTGAATCCTGTGTTGAGTTGTGGGCCCCTCAGCACAAGAAGGATGTTGAGGCTCTGGAGAGAGTCCAGAGAAGAGCCACGAAGCTGGGGAAGGGGCTGGAGAACAGAACCTATGAGGAGCGGCTGAGAGAGCTGGGGGTGTTTATCCTGGAGAAGAGGAGACTGAGAGGAGACCTCATTATTCTCTACAACTACCTGAAAGGAGGTTGTAGAGAGGAGGGAGCTGGGCTCTTCTGCCAAGGGACAGGGGACAGGACAAGAGGGAATGGCCTCAAGCTCCACCAGGGGAGATTTAGGCTAGAGATCAGGAGGAAGTTTTTCACAGAAAGGGTCATAGGGCATTGGTTGCCCAGGGAGGTGGTTGATTCCCCTTCCCTGGAGGTGTTTAAGGGACGGGTGGATGAGGTCTTGAGGGACTTGGTTTAGTGTTAGATAGGAATGGTTGGACTAGAAGATCCGATGGGTCCCTTCCAACCTGGTTGTTCTATGATTCTATGATTCTATGAAAAAAAAAGGATTAATTAAAAGCATGGAGGACGGAAGCCTCCGCCAAGCAGAGAGAGGTTGGGATCATGGAGCAGCGTCACATGCTCCTCAGCCCTTTTCCGAGGTTGCAGAGGGATCAAAGCGATGGGAGAAACGGGGCAAACGGCACCGGTTGCCGATGCCAAAGCCACCGGGGAGGGAGTCCGGGCACTGCCACTGGAGATGGGAAGCAAGAAGAAAGCTGACACTGAGTGAGGTGGTGCCAGCAGATTGTCCTCAGGCAAAACAGCAGCTCGTGCTCATCATCAAGAGCGAAGAGAGGCGAGAAACTTTCTCGGATGATTTGTGTCAGCGACGACGCAAAGTTTGGCACTTCCCTCTTCCTCCCGAGCTTTAGCCCTTGGCCAGCTGGGAGAGCACTGTTGCTGCTGAGCACAAACCCCTCCTGGGGGCAAAGCCACTGTCGCCTTTGGGGTGTGTGACGCTGACACTGCTTCTTGGAGAGACCAGGACTGTGGGAGCAGCAGGGACGGAGGGGATCCTGCATCTCAGGTGAGACCCACCTGGAGCCCTGGGGCCAGCTCTGGAGTCCTCAGCACAGGGAGGACATGGAGCTGGTGGAGCGAGGCCAGAGGAGGCCACAGGGATGATCCAAGGGCTGGAGAACCTCCTGTATGAGGCTGAGAGAGTTTGGGTGGTTCAGCCTGGAGAGGAGAAGGGTCTAAGGAGACCTTAGAGCAGCTTCTAGTGCTGGAGGAACTGGGAAAGCTGGGGAGGGGCTCTGGAGCAGGGAGGGCAACGATGGGACAAAGGAAAATATTTTTTTTAGCTGCAAGAGGGGAGATTGAGATGAGATCTTGGGGAGAAGTGTTCTCCTGTGAGGGTTTGGAGGCCCTGGAACAGGTTGCCCAGGGCAGTGGTGGCTGCTCCATCCCTGGAGGGGTTCGAGGGCAGGTTGGATGGGGCTTGGAGCCCCTGATCCCATGGGAGGTGTCCCTGCCCATGGCAGAGGTGGCACTGGATGGGCTTTGAGGTCCTTTCCAACCCAAACCGTTTCACATCTAGTAATCCTGATCCTCTCTAAACAGAAAGTGGGAATTCTCCCTGCAGAAGAGGGGATTCCAACGGGAGGAAAGTCCATACCTTGAGAACAAAGTCCGAGTGCAAACAGCAGGAATAAGGTGTGAATGTGACCCTGAAACTGAACCTCCCTTTCAATCTCAGCCCTAAAATCTTCCCAATTTCAAGCTGAAGGCTTCTGGTCACCCCTTGTGACCAGAAGACCAAACCCTCCACACTTAAAATCCCGATCGAGCCGGGAAGTGGCTCAAGCACCAGCCATCCTAGGGCCAGATTGTCCCTGTGGCTTTAGGGCTCCATCTGCAGCCAATATCCCGAGCTCTTAACCAAATTGAGGTTTGTTTTTTTTTAAAAATCTGGTCTCCTGGGCCTGATCCCCTGGACCTGGATTCACCAACCCCAGTGGACTCGAAGGAGCTTTGGATCAAAGCTTTGAAGTAATTGACTTATCTCCTAGAAGAGCTTAATTAACAAATGTTTGCAAAGCACTTTAGGATCTCCGCGTGGAGAGCGAGATGGTTCTGGCTCTCGGTCCCATCTACGAGGCAAAGAGGTTTAAAATCCGCGAGCGAATGGTGAGGACAGTTGTAGCTACAGATGGGGCTGCGGCGACGTCCCCTCGGGTGGCTCAGCCGCCACGGAGGGCAGATTAATTTCTGAACCTCGTTCCGCGAGAGGCGGCAGCACACGGGGCTGCAGGGAGAGCTCAGAGCTCCGCAAACCCACAGGGTGGGATCCATTCCAGACTTCTGGTTTCACGTCTGGCCGAGCGGGTATCGGAAATTGCTGCGCAGGGGTGCGGAGATGAACTCAGGGAGCTCTTGCTGTGACGTTACCCCAGCTCCAGCCTCACATAGAATCACCGAACAAGCAGGTTGGAAGAGACCCATCGGATCATCGAGTCCAACCATTCCTATCAAACACTAAACCATGTCCCTCAGGACCACGTTGCATCCCTGCAGGTTTTCAAGGCCAGGTTGGAGGGAACCTTGAGCAGCCTGATCCCAGCCCATCGCAGGGTGTTGCAAACTGGAGGATTTTTAAGGTCCCTTCCAGCCCAAACTATGATGGGAATGGTTGGACTCAATGATCCGATGGGTCTCTTCCAACCTGGCTGTTATATGATTCTATGAAGCTATGAAATGAAGAAAAGTCTGGTCACACGCAGCATCTTTGCCTCCCACTGCCTGTACTGAACATGATGGCGACTGAACAGGAGGCAGCAGGGGCCCAGAAGGCCAAGAAGGCCAAGGGCATCTTGGCTTGGATCAGCCCTGGCGTGGCCAGCAGGGCCAGGGAGGTTCTTCTCCCTCTGGACTCGGCACAGGGGAGACTACTCCTCGAATCCTGGGGTCAGTTGTGGGCCCCTCCCCTGGTTGTTCTATGATTCTATGATTCTCTCCCCTCGTACTCCAAAACTCTTCCCGTTGCTCCTAACTTGAGGAGGGTGATGGAAACGGCCACGTGGGACGAGGGCTGAGCCACCACCTCAGCATCCTGCACGTCACGTCTGGAGGAGACCCCACACTTTTGGCTTTTAGGGGATGGTTTGAAGTCGGATGAGGCCTCTCCAGGTGGAATTTCTTTCCTGGAAAAGTTGTTAAGCGCTGGAAGAAGCTGCCGGGGGAGGTGGTGGAGTCACCATCCCTGGAGGGGTTTGAGTGGTGAAGTGGGAACGTGGTTTGGTGGCAGATCTAGTAGGGTTGGCCTCGACGATCGTGAAGGTCTTTTCCGACAGAAACCAATCTGCGATTCTGAGGCAGAATCGGCCCTGAGCCAATTTAACCCTTCTTCTTAGCAGTCTAGACATCCTCATTATCCAGATAAGTGTCTGATCCCTCCCTGAATCCCACTAAGCTCCTGCCTTTACGGCTCCAGAGTCCCTCACCCTGGGACTCCCCTTGGGGTGGGAGATCCTGCCCCCAGTCCCGGTTCCTGCGCCGGGAGGAGATCTCGGAGCGAGCGGCTGTTATTACGAGCCCTTTACCAATTACCAGTCATTACCGATGCCTTTATGACAATTATTTAATGGATGGCGTTAATTATTATTATTATTATTATTCATTTGCTTTAAAAGAAGGGGTTTCCACGGCAACGGGGAGATGCATGTGCTGCTCTTCAGGCACATCAAGTGGACACGTTCCCCAAATGGGCTGAGAGCTCAGCATGGGGCGGAGAGGACTGGGAAGGAGCTGGGGCTTGGCTGGAGCTGTGCTGGGATCTCCGTGGGTTGGACTCGATGATCCAGTGGGTCTCTTCCAACCTGGTGATTCTGTGATTCTATGGGGAATGGGACCAGAAGGAATCATGGAATCATCGAATCATAGAACAATCAGGTTGGAAGAGACCCATTGGATCATGAAGTCCAATCATTCCTATCAAACAATAAACCATGTCCCTCAGCACCTTGTCCACTCGTCCCTTAAACACCTCCAGGGAAGGGGAATCAACCACCTCCCTGGGCAGCCTAGTCCAATGCCCAATGACCCTTTCCATGAAAAACTTCCTCCTAATCTCCAGCCTAAATCTCCCCTGGTGGAGCTTGAGGCCATTCCCTCTTGTCCTGTCCCCTGTCCCTTGGGAGAAGAGCCCAGCTCCCTCCTCTCTACAACCTCCTCTCAGGGAGTTGCAGAGAGCAATGAGGTCTCCTCTCAGCCTCTTTTTCTCTAGGTTAAACCCCCCCAGTTCTCTCAGCTGCTCCTCATAGGGCCTGTTCTCCAGCCCCTTCTCCAGCTTCGTGTCTCTTCTCTGGACTCGCTCCAGAGCCTCAACATCCTTCTTGTGCTGAGGGGCCCACAACTGAACACAGGATTCAAGGAGCGGCCTCCCCAGTGCTGAGTCCAGAGGGAGAATCACCTCCCTGGCCCTGCTGGTCACACCATTTCTGATCCAAGCCAGGATGCCATTGGCCTTCTTGGCCACCTGGGCACACTGCTGGCTCATGGTCAGTCACTGTCGACCAACACCCCCAGGTCCCTCTCCTCCTGGCAGTTTTCCAGCCAGACTTCTCCCAGTCTGTAGCTCTGCATAGGGTTGTTGTGCCCCAAGTGCAGGACCCGGCATTTGGCCGTGTTAAACCTCATCCCATTGGACACTGCCCATGGATCCAGCCTGTTTAGATCCCTTTGCAGAACCTCCCTACCCTCCAGCAGATCAACATTTCCACACAGCTTAGTGTCGTCTGCAAACTTGCTAAGGGTACTCTCAATGCCTTCATCCAGGACCATCCAGAGAAGGCGGCAGCACCATCTCTGTCACTGAAAGCTCATGAAAAACTTCCTCCTGAGTGTAGACTTTTCACCTAAATGTTGAGGATCCTCACAGAGAGCAGAGCTGGTGCAATAATGCTCATCCCTGCGTGTGACCCAGGAGTGACTGCACCTGGAGGTGTTGAAGGCGGATGGGGACCCACTCGGTGTGGGGACACACTGCTGGGGCCACCCTCGGGGCTAGCAGACACCCGCCTGTCGTAGCCACCTCCACAGAAGCGGGATGAGGCGACGACACGTCTGGCTCCAGCCCCACAGGGACCCATCAGGTTGGGCAGCCGCCGTCCCCACAGGCTCCTCTGCGCTGGATCCGGTATTGAGGCTGCCAGGCAAGGTGGTAATTAGCGCAGCAGCTCGTTTGGAAGAATCCCAGCGTGGTGAGGGTGGGAAGGGCTCCGTGGAGCTGCTGGGGACCAGTACATGGTTTCCAGGTTGAACACACTCCAGCCCCCCAGAAGCTGAGGTGTCAGGTGCATCATAGAATCACCCACCAGATCATCCAGTCCAACCATTCCCACCAGTCACTAACCCATGTCCCTCAGCACTTCGTCCACCTGTCCCTTAAACCTCTCCAGGGAAGGGGACCCAAACCCCTCCCTATTCCAGTGCCCAATGACCCTTTCTGTGAAAAATTTCTTCCTGATGTCCATCCTGAGCCTCCCCTGGTGGAGCTTGAGGCCATTCCCGCTCGGCCTGTCCCTTGGCAGATGAGCCCAGCTCCCTCCTCTCCACAACCTCCTCTCAGGGAGTTGCAGAGAGCAATGAGCTCTCCCCTCAGCCTCCTCTTCTCCAGGTTCAGCTTTGGACCCCTCACTACTAGAGGGACATTGAGGTGCTGGAGGGTGTTTTGAGAATTGGGGAACCCAGAGCTTGTGGGAGCAGCTGAGGGGCCTGGGGGTGTTTATCCTGGAGAAGAGGAGGCTGAGGGGAGACCTCATTACTTTCTACAACTACCTGAAGGGAGGTTGTAGAGAGGAGGGAGCTGGGCTCTTCTGCCAAGGGACAGGGGACAGGACAAGAGGGAATGGCCTCAAACTCCACCAGGGGAGATTTAGGCTGGAGATTAGGAGGAAGTTTTTCACAGAAAGGGTCATTGGGCATTGGAATAGGCTGCCCAGGGAGGTGGTTGATTTCCCTTCCCTGGAGGTGTTTAAGGGATGGGTAGTTGAGGTCCTGAGGGACGTGGTTTAGTTTTTGATAGGAATGGTTGGACTCGATGATCCGATGGGTCTCTTCCAACCTGGTTGTTCTATGATTCTATGATTCTATGACCTTCCTTGTTGGTGTCCCCAGGATTCGAGGTCCTCTGGCTTCTCAGGCGCAGGCAACCCTTTCTATCCGGGACCTGCTGGGAGTGTGGTGGCATCGTGGTCCCGTGGGGACACCCGGGCAGCTCCACGGCTGCACAAAAACAGCTTCCAGCGCCCGCGCCTCCCCCCTTGCTCCTCGGAGAAGTGGAGAAACACAAAAGAGAAGAGCAGGAGGGGCTGGGAGAGGGTGGGAGAGAGAGAGAGAGGGAGGGAGAATCCCCCCCCCCCATGCCCGGCAGCTAATCCCAGCTCCGCTTGGAGAGGGATCTCGAATAACAACCCTTGGTGGTGGAGGCCAGATGGATTTGATTTAATAACAAAGCAAGGCGGGGGGGGCGGGGGGGGGGGGGGCTTGGGATCATTTCAGAGCCTGCCAAGGGGCCAGATCCTTCTGCAAGCGGCAAAGGGTGTAAATTTACACCTGGTGTAAATCCAAGCTGGGGTTGCAGGCAGCTCGGATTCTCTCTGAAATGCTGGGGAGAATGTCCTCCTGACCCTCAGGAGCTCCTGGGCTGTCCCCTTCACACAGGAGATGTGAGGACGCAGCAGAGACACACTGGGAAACTTGGGTCATGCCTGACCCCTTTATGGCCTCAAGCTCCACCAGGGGAGGGTCAGGGTGGACATCAGGAAAAAATTCTTCACCAAAAGGGTCATCGGGCAGTGGAACTGCCCAGGGAGGAGGTTGAGTCCCCTTCCTTGGAGGGGTTTAAGGTGTGGGTGGCCGAGGTGCTGAGGGACATGGGCTAGTGATTGATGGGAATGGTTGGACTTGATGATCTGGTGGGTCTCTTCCAACCTGGTGATTCTCTGATTCTACGGTTGCCTCATTGAGAGGAGCTGCAAAATCAGTGTCACTGGGGTGGATGCTCGGGGCAGGGATGGCCTTGAGGTTGAGGGCCTGGAATCCTCAATATAAGAAGGAGATGAAGCTGTTGGGACGGGTCCGGAGGAGGCTACAAAGACGATGTGAGGGCTGGAGAACCTCCTGTGTGAGGACAGGCTGAGAGAGTTGGGGTTGTTCAGCCTGGAGAAGGCTCCAAGAAGGTCTTATAATGACCTTCCAGTACCTGAAGGGGCTACAAGGAAGCTGGGGAGGGGCTGTTCGTAAAGTTTTGTGGTGATGGGATGAGGGACAATGGGGATGAACTGGAGAGGGGCAGATTTAGGCTTGATATAAGGAAGAATTTCTTCACTGTGAGGGTGAGGAGACCCTGGAGCAGGTTGCCCAGGGAGGTTGTGGCTGCCCCATCCCTGGAGGGGCTCAAGGGCAGGTTGGATGGGGCTTGGAGCCCCTGATGCAGTGGGAGGGTTGGAACTGGATGGGCTTGGAGGTCCCTTCCAACCCAAACTTCTCCATGATTCTATGCCCTCAAAAAGCCTTTTCCAGGGAGAGTTGTGGCACAGCTGAGTGGCACCTCCCTGCCGACCCATCCCCACCGCCGCCTTTGCCACGTCTGCCAGTTGGTGCCTGGGCCGGGCAGCCTTCCCTGGAGATCTTGTTTCTGGAAACTGGAGAAGCTTTGGCGCGTCCCCCCCTCTGCCACCTCCCCGAGCAGCAGGAGGTGCTGCTGTCAGCCCAACACCTGCAGCTCAGCACGGCTGTCGGCCTGCTCCCTCTTCCATCCAGCTCTCCTCTTGGCTCTTTGCCTTGGGAGCAACGAGATCACAGCGCCAGCCCAGGAGGGGTTTGTGCTCGGGGGAGGATGCTCTGCAAAGGGACCTAAACAGGCTGGAGCACTGGGCAGAGTCCAATGGGATGAGGTTTAACACGGCCAAATGCCGAGTCCTGCACTTGGGGCACAACAACTCTATGCAGAGCTCCAGACTGGGAGAAACCTGGCTGGAAAACTGCCAGGAGGAGAGGGACCTGGGGGAGTTGGTCGACAGCGACTGACCATGAGCCAGCAGTGTGCCCAGGTGGCCAAGAAGGCCAAGGGCATCCTGGTTTGGATCAGAAATGGTGTGACCAGCAGGGCCAGGGAGGTGACTCTCCCTCTAGACTCAGCGCTGGTGAGGCCGCTCCTTGAATCCTGTGTTCAGTTGTGGGCCCCTCAGCACAAGAAGGATGTTGAGGCTCTGGAGTGAGTCCAGAGAAGAGACACAAAGCTGGAGAAGGGGCTGGAGAAGAAGAGGAGCGTCTGAGAGAGCTGTGGGGGTTTATCCTGGAGAAGAGGAGGCTGAGGGGAGACCTCATTGCTCTCTGCAACTCGCTGAGAGGAGGTGGTGGAGAGGAGGGAACTGGGCTCTTCTCCCAAGGCACAGGGGACAGGACAAGAGGGAATGGCCTCAAGCTCTACCAGGGGAGGGTCAGGCTGGACATCAAGATGAAATATTTCATGGAAAGGGTGATTGGGCACTGGAACAGGGAGGTGGTTGATTCCCCTTCCCTGGAGGTGTTTAAGGCACAGGTAGATGAGGTCCTGAGGGACACAGTTTAGTGTTTGATGGGAATGGTTGGACTCGATGATCCGGTGGGTCTCTTCCAACCTGGTGATTCTGTGATTCTCTGAGCTGGATCAAGGAGCTGCCGTGGGCAGTGGAGTCCCAAGACTGGACTCCCTTCTGTGTTGCACACGCCAGACACGAGATGGTGCTGCCGCTCCTGCTGTTCCCTGCCTGGTTCTCCAAGCTGTGCTGAGCTGAGCTTTAGCCCTTGGCCAGCTGGGAGAGCACTCTTGCTGCTGAGCACAAACCCCTCCTGGGGGCAAAGCCACCGTTGCCTTTGGGGTGTGTGACGCTGACACTGCTTCTTGGAGAGGCCAGGACTGTGTCCAGGACTGTGGGAGCAGCAAGGAGGGAGGGGACTGTGCCCCTCAGGTGAGTCCCACCTGGAGCCCTGAGTCCAGCTCCGGAGTCCTGAGCACAGGGAGGACGTGGAGCTGCTGGAGCGAGACCAGAGGAGGCTACGGAGATGATCCAAGGGCTGGAGAACCTCCTGTATGAGGAGAAGCTGAGAACTGGGGTGGTTCAACCTCAAGAAGCCTCAGGTGGGCTAATAAAAAAAGGTGAGGACAGACTTTTTAGCAGGGCCTGAAGTGACAGGACACAAGGGAACAGTTTTAAACTAAAAGAGGAGAGATTCAGACTGGGTCTCAGGAAGAAGAGAGTGGAGAGGCCCTGGTACAGATGGTCCAGAGAGGTGGGAGAGTCCTCATCCCTGGAAACTTTCCAGGTCAAGTTGGATGTGACTCTGATTAACCTGAAGGAACTGGAGATGTCGCCAGGGATGGTTTTAAAGGTACCTGCCGACTCTTCTGTGATTCCGTCTTTCTTTGTGCTTAGAGACCATCAACCATCCTGAGAGACTCCCAGGTGAAAAGCTAAGATGGGAAAAACCTGGAAGAAGATGCTTAATGCAGTCTGGCAAGTGGAGAAACTGAGGCACGGACCTGCACGTCATGGATAGGTGAGCTTGGAGGGCTCCATGGGTCGCTAGAAGGTGGGAGGGAAGTTTTATGGGGTGCGCTGAGCACTTCAGACCAGGAGTGGGATATCTGGTTGGGTGGGGGGCAGGTTTCACATGGAGCAAGGTAGAAGTGGAGGCAACTGGAATGGGAAACTCACCTCCAGCGTGAGGACAATTTAATGTTCTTCGCCTTTGTTATCAGAGCCAAGGGCGTTTCCCGACTCTCCGTGAGTCACTCCTGGTGTGGTCTGACCTCCAGCCCCTCCTGAGCAGTGGTTCTTGGGGGCCTCGACAGCCCTTGGGGACCTTAGACTAGAAATTAGATGGAAATTCTTCAAGATGAGGGTAGGGAGACACTGGTTGCCCAGAGCAGGGGTAGCTGCTCCATCCCTGGAGGGGTTCAAGGGCAGGTTGGATGGGGCTTGGAGCCCCTGATGCAGTGGGAGGTGTCCCTGCCCATGGCAGAGGTGGCACTGGATGGCTTTGAGGTCCCTTCCAACCCAAACCATCTCCTAGTTCCATGATTCTCATTTGACATCAACCAGAACCCTCAGACCCCATCCCAGGAGGGGTTCAAGGGCAGGTTGGATGGGGCTTGGAGCCCCTGATGCAGCAGGAGATGTCCCTGCCCATGGCAGGGGGGTTGGAATTAGATGATCTTTAAGGTCCCATCCAACTCACACCATTCAATGATTCTATGACCCTGGATTCTCCCAGTCGAGCTGGTTTGGCTGATGGTGTGTTGACGGCTGCCACCAGGACCCACAACCTCCGTCCTCTGGAGAGAGTCCAGAGAAGAGCCACGAAGCTGGTGAAGGGGTTGGAGAACAGACCCTATGAGGAGCGACTGAGAGAGCTGGAGGGGTTTACCCTGGGGAAGAGGAGGCTGAGAGGAGACCTCATTACTCTCTACAACTACCTGAAAGGAGGTTGTGGAGAGGAGGGTAATGGCCTCTACTCCTAAGGGACAGGGGACAGGACAAGAGGGAATGGCCTCAAGCTCCACCAGGGGAGATTTAGGCTGGAGATTAGGAGGAAGTTTTTCACGGAAAGGGTCATTGGGCATTGGAATAGGCTGCCCAGGGAGGTGGTTGATTCCCCTTCCCTGGAGGTGTTTAAGGCACAGGTAGATGAGGTCTTGAGGGACACAGTTTAGTGTTTGATGGGAATGGTTGGACTCGATGATCCAATGGGTTTCTTCCAACCTGATGATTCTATGATTCTATGATTCCATGGTTCTCATGGTTCTCTGCAGCAACCGGCATCTCCAGCGGTGCCAGCAAGGGCCACCACAGACCCCTTTCCAGGCTCCATCCTGCCTGGTCCAACCCAACCCTCTGCTTTCCTCCCTTCCATCCCCTCCAAGGCCGGGATCTCCCTGCCTTCCCCATCCCAAACCCCTTCTACAAGTCCAAGTGGTCGAACCACAAGGTTTGCAAATCCCGACCAGCAGCCACGAGGCACTTGGCAACAACCAAACAAACAACCAGTTGCTGAGCTCGGGCCACTGGGCTTCGTCACGGCGCAGCCTGTAATTAATTGCAAGGATAGAAAGGCGGCTTGGCCCCTCCTGCCAAGGGCAAAACCGAGATGAGGCTCTTTGACATCACATTTTTTTTTTCCTTTGATGTTAATCGAGTGGTTACCAGCATCCTCTGCTTCTTACCTCCAAACCCCATTAAGAAAAGTCCCTTTGCTCCTCCGCCCACGGACCCGGAGGTGCCGCGGGATGGGCTCAGATTAGCAGTGCCAGCAAAACCAGCGCCACGTGGGTGCTCTGGCTTCACCCCACGGTGCTGATTTGTGGCTTCCCCTTGCAGAGCACAGCGTTTTGGGAGCCTCCGCTCCTTTCTCTGGAACCAGCCTGCAGAGCTGCCCCTCCCAGGGTACATTTATTTGCTCTAATTGGGAGGAACATCTTTTTTTTCTTTTGCTCTGATGCTCCAGAGAAGAGCCACGAAGCTGGTGAAGGGGCTGGAGAACAGGCCCTATGAGGAGCGGCTGAGAGAGCTGGGGGGGTTTATCCTGGAGAAGAGGAGGCTAAGAGGAGACCTCATTACTCTCTACAACTCCCTAAAAGGAGGTTGTAGAGAGGAGGGAGCTGGGCTTTCCTCCCAAGGGACAGGGGACAGGACAAGAGGGAATGGCCTCAAGCTCCACCAGGGGAGATTTAGGCTGGAGATTAGGAGGAAGTTTTTCACACAGAGGGTCATTGGGCATTGGAATAGGCTGCCCAGGGAGATGGTTGATTCCCCTTCCCTGGAGGTGTTTAAGGCACAGGTAGATGAGGTCCTGAGGGACATGGTTTAGTGTTTGATAGGAATGGTTGGACTTGATGATCCGATGGGTCTCTTCCAACCTGGTTGTTCCATGATTCTATGATTCTATGATTCTGTAGCAAAGCACAGTCAAAGGTAAAATCGTGCCCGTGGGGCGGGGCAGTTGCAGGCTGAGTGGAGGATGGATTGGGAGAAGCTCTGAGGAGAAGGACTTGGGATGGTGAGGGAGGAGAAGCTCAGCATGAGCCCACAAAGTGCACTCACAACCCAGAAACCAACCGTGTCCTGGGCTGCACCCAGAGCAGTAGGAGCAGCAGGGAGGGAGGGGATCCTGCACCTCAGGTGAGACCCACCTGGAGCTCTGAGTCCAGCTCTGGAATCCTCAGTGTAAGAAGGAGATGGAGCTGTTGGAGTGAGGCCAGAGGAGGCCACGGAGATGATCCAAGGGCTGGAGAACCTCCTATATGAGGCCAGACTGAGAGAATTGGGATTGTTCAGCCTGGAGAAGGCTCCAGGGAGACCTTAGGGCATCTTCCAGTGCTGAAAGGGGCTCCAGGGAAGCTGGGGAGGGGCTCTGGAGCAGGGAGAGCAGGATGAGGACAAAGTGAATGGTTTTGAGCTGAAAGAGAGGAGACTGAGATGAGATCTTAGGGAGAAAAGTTTTGCTGTGAGGATTCGGAGGCCCTGGCCCAGGTTGCCCAGAGCAGGGGTGGCTGCTCCATCCCTGGAGGGGCTCAAGGGCAGGTTGGATGGGGCTTGGAGCCCCTGATCCAGTGGGAGGTGTCCCTGCCCGTGGCAGAGGTGGCACTGGATGGGCTTGGAGGTCCCTTCCAACCCAACCCATCCCACGATTCTCTGGACGTGCTAGATCCTGCCTCCCCTTCCCCTGGTTGCTCTGCCCACACCTTCGTGCAACATCTCTCTCTCTCATTTCTGCCACGGAGCCTGTTTCTTTTTCTCCTTTAATCTGCGGGACTCCCCCAACCGTTTCCGTTCTGCACTATTTTTGGGTCCTTTTTTTTTTTTTTATGCCTTGTTTCACTTTTTTTGGTGCCTTGAATGACGCCGACATCGGCCAAGCTCCCGTCCTGCCCCGAGAGAAACGCTGAGCAGGGCGGGAGGGGGTTGTAAATAGCAGGAAAACACCCTCCTCACCGAAAATTCTGTAAAGGGAAATGAATGAAAGGCAACTCCTGACTCACCCGTCTGGCTTCGTGGGGTTTGGCTTCCCCCGTTGGTGGGTGATGGGGAGCGATGCTTCGTCTCCAGGAAATACAATGAGATGTGGAGGGATCACAGAACCAGGAGGTTGGAAGAGACCTCGTGGAGCAAATCCAAAAGTTGGAGGAGGAGGAGGAGGGGAGGGTTCGGCTGCTAATGGAGCAGCTCCCACCAGCCAGACGCTCGGCTCCCTTCCCAGAGCCCACTGGGGCAGCAAGGAAGGGGATTCGCTCCCTAGCAGGAAGAATTGTGATGCTCTGAGCTGTTTGCTGCTGTAGGAGGAACCTGGAAGATCTTATAGGGACCTTGGAGATCTTATAGGGTCCTTGGAGAGCTTATATCAACCTTGGAGATCTTATAGGGACCTCGGAGATCTTATAGGGACCTTGGAGACCTTATAGAGTCCTTGGAGATCTTATATCAACCTTGGAGAACTTATAGGGACCTTGGAGATCTTATAGGGTCCTTGGAGATGTTATAGGGTCCTTGGAGATGTTATATCAACCTTGGAGATCTTATAGGGACCTTGGAGATATTATAGTGACCTTGGAGATCTTATAGGAAGCTTGGAGATCTTATAGCAACCTTGGAGATCTCATAGGGACCTTGGAGATCTCATAGGGGCTTTGGAGATCTTATAGGGTCCTTGGAGATCTTATAGGGACCTTGGAGATCTTGCAGTGACCTTCCAGTACCTGAAGGGGCTCCAAGACAGCTGGAGAGGGACTGTTCCCAAAGGCTTGTGGTGATAGGACGAGGAGCAATGGGTGTAAACTGGAGAGGAGTAGATTTAGGTTTGATATAAGGAAGAATTTCTTCACCATGAGGGTGGGGAGGCCCTGGAACAGGTTGTCCAGGGAGGTTGTGGCTGCCCCGTCCCTGGAGGTGTCCAAGGCCAGGCTGGATGGAGCCTTGAGCAGCCTGATGTCACCTTAGAGGCAGGATTACTTCATCCTGAAGCCATCCCTGGAGATACTTGTCTCAAGGGATGCTGAAAGCCCCAAGCAATAGGGACCTTTGAGCACATCCTTGGGGGCAAGGACCTTGCAAGCACCTTGGGGCTTCCCTGGGGATGAAGGAAGGATGTGGGGTCACCACCAGCCTGGGGACATTTGCTCCGAGGCCATGTTTGGGGCTGGGTTGTAGGATGCTGGGATGACTCAACGGGACCGGGAGGCAGAAGGACGTTTCTCCACCTTTCCTGACAGGCCTTTAGGTTGGCAGCCCCGAGAACATCCTGGATCTTCTCCAGCTCCATCCTGCACAAACATCCCCTTTGGCACCTCCAGTGCCCCGGGGAGGATGCTGGAGAACTGCTGCCCTGTCAACACAACCAGAGATTGCTCTGGCTTGGGATGAGGGCAGGCACAGCCGCATCCTGCACACAGCGTTGGCTGCAGGATCTACCAGGGCTTGGACGATCCAGTCTTGGAGGATCCAGGGTTTGGAGGTTCCAGGGGTCAGTGGATCCAGGGCTTTGAGGCTCCAAGGCTTGGAGAATCCAGGGGTTGAAGCCTTCAGGGTTTGGAAGCTTCAGGGCTTGGAGGATCCAGGGTTTGGAGGTTCCAGGGGTCAGTGGATCCAGGGCTTTGAGGCTCCAAGGCTTGGAGAATCCAGGGGTTGAAGCCTTCAGGGCTTGGAGGATCCAGGGCTTGCAGGATTCAGGGATTCGAGGATCCAGGTCTTGGAGGTTCCAGGGCTTGGAGGCTTCAGGCTTGGAGGATCCAGGCTTGGAGGATCCAGGACTTGGAGGATCCAGGGCTTGGTGGATCCAGGGCTTGGAGGATTCAGGGATTGGAGGATCCAGGGCTTGGAGGATTCAGGGACTGGAAGATCCAGGGCTTCGAGGCTCCAAGGCTTGGAGGATCCAGGGGTTGAAGCCTTCAGGGCTTGGAAGCTTCAGGGCTTGGAGGATCCAGGGCTTGGAGGATTCAGGGATTCGAGGATCCAGGGCTTGGAGGCTCCAGGGCTTGGAGGCTTCAGGCTTGGAGGATCCAGGCTTGGAGGATCCAGGGCTTGAAGGATCCAGGGCTTGGAGGCTCCAGGACTTGGAGGCTCCAGGACTTGGAGGCTCCAATATTTAGCGTGCCAGGGTGAGCTGGCACCGATCGCGTGAGAGGAAAACCTCCCGAACCCTGCAAACCACATCCCTGCCTGAGCTGCAGGCCGGGCGAGAGGCAACACCCCAGGTTGATCCTCAACCCAGCTCGAACCACAACCAGGGGGGTCAGGATGGAGCCCCCATGCACTGGTTGCAACCACAAGGATCCAGGGATTGGAGGATCCAGCAGAATCGTAAGGGACAGGGCTTCTTTAGACCTTTTTATAGCACTTTTATAGTCGGGAATCACCACGAGCAGCTCTTCTATTTTTGGTCCCCCCGGCTCTGCCCTGCCTGGTGGCATCACGTGTGTCGGGAGAGCAACCACTGCGGGAGATCCCCCAGCTCAGCCCAGAGATGACTCGGCCGCTGCCTTTGTGGGAAGCAGAGATTCATTTCCAGCCCTGCTTGAGGTTCCCCCGAATTCACCCCAAGGGTTTGGGCAAAACCCAAGGAGACTTTTTAACTCCTTCGAGCCTCCAGATCCATGGGAGGGACCCAGGCTCCCCTTAGCAAGTTTGCAGATGACACAAAGCTGTGTGGAAGTGTGGATCTGCTGGAGGGTAGGGAGGCTCTGCAAAGGGACCTGAACAGGCTGGATCCATGGGCTGAGTCCAATGGGATGAGGTTTAACACGGCCAAATGCCGCATCCTGCACTTGGGCCACAACAACCCTATGCAGAGCTACAGACTGGGAGAAGCCTAGAAAGCTGCCAGGAGGAGAGGGACCTGGGGGGGGTTGGTCGACAGCGACTGACCATGAGCCAGCAGTGTGCCCAGGTGGCCAAGAAGGCCAATGGCATCCTGGCTTGGATCAGAAATGGTGTGACCAGCAGGGCCAGGGAGGTTCTTCTCCCTCTGGACTCAGCACTAGTGGGACCACTCCTCAAATCCTGTGTTCAGTTGTGGGCCCCTCAGCACAAGAAGGATGTTGAGGCTCTGGAGTGAGTCCAGAGAAGAGCGACGAGGCTGGTGAAGGGGCTGGAGAACAGGCCCTATGAGGAGTGGCTGAGAGAGCTGGGGGGGTTTATCCTGGAGAAGAGGAGGCTGAGAGGAGACCTCATTACTCTCTCCAACTACCTGAAAGGAGGTTGTGGAGAGGAGGGAGCTGGGCTCTTCTCCCAAGGGACAGGGGACAGGACAAGAGAGAATGGCCTCAAGCTCTGCCAGGGGAGATTTAGGCTGGAGATTAGGAGGAAATTTTTCCACAGAAAGGGTCATTGGGCATTGGAATAGGCTGCCCAGGGAGGTAGTTGATTCACCTTCCCTGGAGGTATTTGAGGCACAGGTGGATGAGATCCTGAGGGACATGGGTTAGTGTTTGATAGGAATGGTTGGACTCAATGATCCGATGGGTCTCTTCCAACCTGGTGATTCTATGATTCTATGATCTCAGGTGCTCGTGGCTCCTGGGTTGGTTTGGGGAGAGGAGCTGGAGCAGGATTCGTGCTGATTTGGCTCCGTAGCTTCTCTCTCCTCTCCGCTGCTCGTAGCCGATCGCACCCCCCCCCCAGCGCTGCCCTGGCTGCCGCTCACTGTGAGTTTCATCTCTCTCGATAAATACAACTGGTAAATCTATTAATTTTACAGCTCTAATTGATGTATCGCTGTAATTACCTTTTATAACAAGGCAATTAAAGCCTATTAAAGATTATTAGCTAATTAAAACTCCTCTATACACCCACCACCCCCAAGCCCCTTATGTGCACAGATTGTTGAGGTGGGAGGGGTGGTGGAACTTGAAGCCCATCAGAGTCAGGACCTTGCAGGTCAGGGCGAGAGGCACAACATGATGTGATGGGTTGGGATGGAGAAGCCGTTGGAGTGAGTCCCGAGGAGGCCACGGAGATGATCCAAGGGCTGGAGCTGCGCTGGGAGAGTTGGGGTTGTTCAGCCTGGAGGAGAGAAGGCTCCAAGGAGACCTTAGAGCAGCTTCCAGGGCTGAAAGGGGCTCCAGGAAAGCTGGGGAGGGTCCCTGGATCAAGCAGAGCAGTTGTCTGGGGATCAGATAGGAAAAAACTCGGGGGCTGGGATCGTCTCATCTCAGCAACAGGATGGTTGGGGATGTCATGGATGTGATGGGTTGAGATGCAGAAGCTGTTGGAGCGAGTCCAGAGTAGGCCCCGGAGATGGTCCCAGGGCTGGAGCTGTGCTGGGAGAGTTGGGGTTGTTCAACCTGGAGAAGAGAAGGCTCCAAGGAGACCTTAGAGCAGCTTCCAGGGCTGAAAGGGGCTCCAGGAAAGCTGGGGAGGGTCCCTGGATCAAGCAGAGCAGTTGTCTGGGATCGGATAGGAAAAAACTCGGGGGTTGGGATCTTCTCGTCCCGGCAACAGGATGGTTGGGGATGTCGTGTTAACATCTCTCTGTCTTTTTGGCCAGAAGAGAGGGTTGGGAAAGGAAAATCCCCACTTGGCGCTGGAGCGTGGCAGCTCCGGGAAAGGAAAGAGCTGGAGAAACAGCCCCAAGGTGGGGCCAGGAGCGAGGGGAGCGCATTTCTTGCGATCAGGGTGGCTCAGTCCTAAATCGCTCAGTCCTTGCAGGTGACAAAATCCCTGACCAGACCCCAAAGCGAACCCCGTGCTCCTCGCCAAGAGCCAAAACGAGCTGAAAAGCCGCTTGAAAAGCAACCTACAGGATTCCCACCTAGGACATGTCCCCTTTCCCGTGTCCCTCTGTGCTGAATGAAGGTCCCTGGAGCTGCAGCTCCTCTCGCAGCCCCCGACCCCTCCAGCAGCTGCGTTTCCATCGCTGCCCACGCGTGCGATGTTGAATTTGGAGGCTCCCAGTGTTTCCAAGCTTTTTGTGGCTTTTTTTTTTTTGCAGGCCAAAAAGTTTTTGGAGGCTGAAAAGCATCTGAAATTCCAGGGAAGTGACTTTCTTTTTCTGAGTCACGCTGAGGACAAGGCAGCCTGTGCTGAGAACCTCTCCGAGAGCCCCTCCAGCTCCATCAGTCACCCCTCACCCATCCTCCTCGCTCCGCTGCAGCGTCCTGGGTGCTGCTGCTGCTCCCTGAGAGCTGGTGGCAACCGCAGGAGTCCCAAATCCATGAGCTGGAGCATCTCTCCCTGCCCTGGTCTGCTCGGAAGGCTGTGGCAGGGCTGGGAGGTGCAGAGCCCGGTTCATCTGCTTTAAATTAAACCCCCTCCTTGCCTTGCCCAAGCCACAAAGCGCCTCTTTGCCAGCCAGAAACGGGGAGCAGCTCCCGGTTGAGCTGGAGATCATAGAGTCGTATAATCATAGAATCATAGAACCATAGAATCATAGAACAACCAGGTTGGAAGAGACCCACCGGATCATCGAGTCCAACCATTCCCACCAAACACTAACCCGTGTCCCTCAGCACCTCATCCACCCGTCCCTTAAACACCTCCAGGGAAGGGGACTCAACCCCCTCCCTGTTCCAGTGCCCAGTCACCCTTTCCATGAAATATTTTTCCTCATGTCCATCCTGAGCCTGCCCTGGTGGAGCTTGAGGCCATTCCCTCTCAGCCTGTCCCTTGGGAGAAGAGCCCAGCTCCTTCCTCTCCACAACCTCCTCTCAGGTAGTTGCAGAGAGCAATGAGGTCTCTCCTCAGCCTCCTCTTCTCCAGGATAAACCCCCCCAGCTCTCTCAGATGCTCCTCTTCTTCTCCAACCCCTTCACCAGCTTCGTTGCTCTTCTCTGGACTCGCTCCTGAGCCTCAACATCCTTCTTGTGCTGAGGGGCCCACAACTGGATGCAGGATTCAAGGAGCAGCCTCCCCAGTGCTGAGTCCAGAGGGAGAATCACCTCCCTGGCCCTGCTGGTCACACCATTTCTGATCCAAGCCAGGATGCCATTGGCCTTCTTGGCCACCTGGGCACACTGCTGGCTCATGGTCAGTCGCTGTCGACCAACACCCTCAGGTCCCTCTCCTCCTGGCAGTTTTCCAGCCAGATTTCTCCCAGTCTGTAGCTCTGCTCAGGGTTGTTGTGCCCCAAGTGCAGGACCTGACATTTGGCCGTGTTAAACCTCAGAGGAGCGATGGGGTCCTCTGTCTCCCTACCCTCTATTCTGGATTGGGAACTTCCTGCCCTGGACTAAAGCATCGATTTTGATAGGAATGGTTGGACTAGAAGATCCGATGGGTCCCTTCCAACCTGGTTGTTCTATGATTCTATGATTCTGCACCCTGGCTTGGGGCTGGTGGGGAAGACGGAGCCGCACGGGGTGGGGTCTGCCCACAGGAGGAGGGTTGGGGGTTGCGTAGGTGCGATGCTGGGGGGGCATCACCATCCCATCCAGGAGGAGATAGTGCAGAGGAACCAGTGTCTGCACCTCCCTTGAGCCTGTTCACCCCATGATGTCATAGAATCAGAGAATCGTAAAATCACCAGGTTGGAAGAGACCCATCGGATCATCGAGTCCGACCATTCCTATCAAAATGTCAATGCCACCAAGGAGGAACCTTGTGCTCCCCAGCCTGCAGACCCTCTCCAGGTCCCCTGTGGTGTCCTGCTGCCCCCAGCCCAGGGGAACCCCTCAAACTCAGTCCAGAAAATCATCTGCAGGGTGCTGGGCACAGCACGAGCTCCGTGGGGACCTCGGGACGTGCCGAGCGCTGCCAGAGCAGGGACAGCCTGTGCCAGTGACCCTTAGCTGGGATTTTTAGCTGTTGCCCAAGCTCGTTCCTCCTCGCCTTTGCCCCTGCTACGGTTTCCCACAGTGAGGCAAGGAAGTTTTAACCCTGTCGTCCTGATCCTAGGGGATCAGAGAATCATGGGATCATAGAACATAGAATCATGGAACAACCAGGTTGGAAGAGACCCATCGGATCATCGAGTCCAACCATTCCTATCAAACACTAAACCATGTCCCTCAGGACCTCATCCACCTGTGCCTTGAACACCTCCAGGGAAGGGGAATCAACCACCTCCCTGGGCAGCATATTCAAATGCCCAATGACACTTTGAAAAACCTCCTCCTAATCTCTAACCTAAATCTCCCCTGGTGGAGCTTGAGGCCATTCCCTCTTGACCTGTCCCCTGTCCCTTGGGAGAAGAGCCCAGCTCCCTCCTCTCCAAATCACCAGGTTGGAAAGGACCCACTGGATCATAGAGTCCAACCATTCCCATCGATCTCTAAGCCATGTCCCTCAGGAGAAGAGAAGGCTGAGGGGAGAGCTCATTGCTCTCTGCAACTCCCTGAGAGGAGGTTGTGGAGAGGAGGGAGCTGGGCTCTTCTCTCAAGGGACAGGATGAGAGGGAATGGCCTCAGGCTCCACCAGGGGAGGGACATTAGGAAAAAATATTTCATGGAAAGGGTTGTTTGGCACTGGAACAGGTTGAGTCCCCTTCCCTGGAGGGGTTTAAGGGATGGGTGGACGAGGTGCTGAGGGACATGGGTTAGTGATTGATGGGAATGGTTGGACTCATTGATCCGGTGGGTCTCTTCCAACCTGGTGATTCTCTGTGTTTCACCCATAAAGGTTTGATGCTTGGCACACGCTGCCTGCTCTGGGCTCACCCGGAGGCGAAGGGCAACTGAGCCTTTTCCTTCGCAGCGCTGGAGGGGGGATGAATTTTAAACCAAAACAAGGCCGTGGGGTGGAAGGAGGCAGTTTGCATCCCACAGTGCCCTGCGGTTTGGCAGCCGCTGCGCCCGAGCCCTTGGCCAGCCCCCCCCTTCGGCTGCCAGACTGCACCGCACGGCTGTGCCAGGGGTGTCCAGCTTGGGGTGCCAGGGCCACCCTCACCATCCCCTGTCTGTGTCCTCTGGCTGCATTGTGATCCTTCAATGTCATGTGTGGTCTCACCACCCCTGGGGACATGGGGTGCATGTGTGTCCCCCCCAGGGTGGGGGATAAGCGCATGGAAGGAGAGAGGCAGATGGGGAGGGGAGGCAGAAAGAGGGGTAGGGGGGGGAAGAGGTAAAGAGTGGGGTGAAAGGGAGCAGACACCCCAAAGCAGGGAGATCGGCACTGGGTGGTTGCCGCTGCAGTCACCCCTCGCACAGATGCACAAATTCACTAGGATGGAAAAGCCCCCCAGGATGATTGAGTCACTCAGCACCCAAGGGTGTCTCTTGGGGAGCAGAAAGGGATTGGAGAAGGGGATGCAATGAGCCCAGAGGTGCTGAGCACCCCAAATCCCCCCCCGAACGTCTCCCCATAGCTGTGCCAGGAGGGCTGCACCCAGGCTGCTCCATCCATCCCCCCCCTTCTCCCTCTCCAGCTCTTTTTGGGGTTGTTCCAGCTCTTTCTGGGGTTGTTCCCTGGCCCTTTCTGAAAGCCGAACCCCCTATTTTTTCGCTGGGGTCCCCCCTTCGCCCCCCACCAACCGCTGGCTGGGCAGGGTGACTCATCGGGGCTGGGATTAATCATTGCCCGAGGACTGGTGCACACGCACATGTGTGTGTTTGCGTGTGTTGCTCCGGTTGCTGCGTGAGTCATTCCCAGCCCTGCCTGGGGCTTCGCTGCCCTTCAATTAGCCGCCATGCAATGAGAGCTTGATGGCAGAAAGAGCTGAGCTGGAGCCTGGGGAAGCAGCCTCTTCACAGAATCACAGAACAACCAGGTTGGAAGGGACCCATCGGATCTTCTAGTCCAACCATTCCTATCAAACACTAAACCAAGTTCCCTCAAGACCTCATCCACCTGTGCCTTAAACACCTCCAGGGAAGGTGAATCAACCCCCTCCCTGGGCAGCCTATTCCAATGCCCAATGACCCTTTCAGCTTTTTGGCCTCCCAGCTCCAGCCTCCCATGTTGCCTGGGGTTGCGCTTTGGGGCGTCTCCAGCCTCACCTTCCGCAGCCTTCCTCGCTCCAGGTGAGGAGGAAGGTGGGAGAAGGGGTTTCCATGACCTCAACCTGCCAAGATCCTCACTTCTGGGGTGGAAAGGAGTTGCTCTCCCATCCCACTTGCTGCTCCCACTCTTCCATCTCCCATGGAGGAGGGAAGGGGTTTGGAGCACAAGCATGAGGAGACCAGCTCCAAGGAGACCAACTCCAAGGGGAAGACCTACTCCAAGGAGGGGACCAACTCCAAGGAAGGGACCAACTCCAAGGAAGGGACCTACTCCAAGGAGGGGTTCAGCTCCAAGGAGGGGACCAGCTCCAAGGGGAAGACCTACTCCAAGGAGGAGGCAAACTCCAAGGATGGGTCCAGCTCCAAGGAGAAGACCACCTCCAAGGAGGAGTCCAACTCCAAGGAGAGATCCAACTCCAAGGAGAGGTCCAACTCCAAGGGGGAGACCGACTCTAAGGAGGAGACCAACTCCAAGGAGGAGATGGACATCAAGGAGGGGCCACTGGTAGCACTGGGAAGCATGGGGCAGATCTGGAAGTCACCAGCTGCTGAGACTCAGCAGGGAAAGCAAAAAAAAAAAATCCTGCTCCAAGCTGGAAGCAGCTGAGAGGAGTGAGAATCCCTTGTACTGGAACTGGAGATACGGGAAGGATGGCTGAGCACTGGTGGGACTGGGAATGGGTGGGACTGGGAGAATGGGAAGCAGCTGGGGGAGAGAACTGGGGCAGGGAAAGTGGATTTAACTGGGCACAGCTGGTGTGGGAAATGGGGAGGAAGGAGTAAACAGGGCCCAGCTGGTACTGGGGAGAACTGGGAAATGGGGAGGGAGGAAAGGAAGATGAAACTGGGCATGGCTTGTACTGGGAGGAGCTGGAAAATGAGGAGGAAGGATAAAGGTGGGTACAGCTGATGCTGGGGAGAGCTGGGAAAGGGTGAGAGAAACTGGGATACTGGGCAGAGCTGGGAAAGGGTGAGAGAAACCGGGATACTGGGCAGAGCTGGGAAAGGGTGAGAGAAACCGGGATACTGGGCAGAGCTAGGAAAGGAGGAGGGGAACTGGGATACCAGGCAGAGCTGGGAAAGGGTGAGAGAAACCGGGATACTGGGCAGAGCTGGGAAAGGGTGAGAGAAACCGGGATACTGGGCAGAGCTGGGAAAGGGTGAGAGAAACTGGGATACTGGGCAGAGCTGGGAAAGGGTGAGAGAAACCGGGATACTGGGCAGAACTGGGAAAGGAGGAGGGGAACTGGGATATTGAGCAGAGCTGGGAAAGGAGGAGGGGAACTGGGATATTGAGCAGAGCTGGGAAAGGAGGAGGGGAACTGGGATATTGAGCAGAGCTGGGAAAGGAGGAGGGGAACTGGGATACTGGGCAGAGCTGAGGAAGGGTGAGAGGAACCGGGATACTGGGCAGAACTGGGAAAGGGTGAGAGAAACCGGGATACTGGGCAGAACTGGGAAAGGATGAGAGAAACTGGGATACTGGGCAGAGCTGAGGAAGGGTGAGAGGAACTGGGATACTGGGCAGAGCTGGGAAAGGGTGAGAGAAACTGGGATACTGGGCAGAGCTGAGAGAGGTAGGTGAAGTTTATACTGTGGAGAACTGGGAAAGGATGAGAGAAACTGGGATATTGGGTAGAGCTCTGAGAGGTGGGTAAAGCTTATGCTGGGGAGAGCTGAGAAATGGGGACAGAGGGAGCTGGGAGAGGTTGGCAAAGCTCTTTACTGGGAAAACTGGGACGGGGACGTATCCTGGTGCCCCAGGGCTCAATGTGACACCACTGGGTTCCCCAAGGCAGTGGTGTTTGGGGTGCTCCAGGGCCCTGTGCAGCACTTGGGGTGCACCAGGACCCCCCATTGCCCTGGGGCAGCTGCTCAGGTGCCACCTGCCCAGTCCTGGGGGGGTCGGTGATGTCCTGGGGTGTTGGTGATGTCGTGGGGTGCCCAGTCTGGGGGTTCTGGGGGTGCTGGGCTGCCCCCCAAGTTGCAGCAGCCCCTCTCAGGGTATGCTTTGCCCTTGCCAAGCCCTCTCCAAGCTGGAATCTGGGAAAGGGGAGACGTGAGGTGTCTGCCAGGGGGTCCCTTTGAGCTGTGCACCCCAAAGCCGCCCTCCCAAGGCCTCTTCTTCCCGGCGATGCTTTTCCATGACTGATGCAAGTGGGTTGTCTCCACCCAGGCTGCAGCTAACTCCACTTTCCACAGGGTTCTGGGGTCCCCAAGGCAGTGGCGCTTGGGGTGCACCAGGACCCCCAGTTGCCCTGGGGCAGCTGCTGGGATGCCACCTGCCCAGTCCTGGGGTGGTCGGTGATGTCCTGGGGGGTTGGTGATGTCCTGGGGTGCCCAACCTGTGGGTTCTGGGGGTGCTGGGCTGCCCCCCAAGTTGCAGCAGCCCCTCTCAGAGTGAAAGCCCTTGGAGCCACTCTCTCCAAGCTGGAATCCAGCCTCAACTGGGAGAATTGCGTTGGGAAAGGGGAAGAACAAGGTGTCTGCCAGGGGGTCCCCCTGAGCCATGTGCCCCAAAGCCACCCTCCCAAGGCCTCTCTTTCCCAGCGATGCTTTTCCATGACTGATGCAAGTGGGTTGTCTCCACCCAGGCTGCAGCTAACTCCACCTTCCTCCTCCTCCTCCTCCTCCCAGCTCCTCCTCTTGGTGAGCCCAGCTGGGATATAAAACCCAGTCCCTCAGCCAAGCAGGAGCAGCAGCTGGGTGGGTGGCGTGGGACAGCGAGCCGTGACCTGTGCCGTGTCCTTCGAGCCCATGGCGACGCCTTCGCAGAAGAGGAGCACCCGCAGCGGGGCCGCCGGGACCCCCTTGTCCCCCACCCGCATCACCCGCTTGCAGGAGAAGGAGGAATTGCAAGAGCTCAATGACCGCTTGGCCGTCTACATCGACAAGGTGCGCTCGTTGGAGTTGGAGAACGCCGGCTTGAGGCTCCGCATCACCGAGTCCGAAGAGGTGGTGAGCCGGGAGGTCTCGGGCATCAAGGCCGCCTACGAGTCGGAGCTGGCGGACGCTCGCAAGACCTTGGATTCGGTGGCCAAGGAGAGGGCTCGGCTGCAGCTGGAGCTCAGCAAAGTCCGTGAGGAGCACAAGGAGTTGAAAGCTCGGTGAGTGCCCCGAGGATCGTGGGGTGGGAGGACGGGATGTGTCATTGGCGTCACGCTTGGCAAAGAGCCTGGAGGGAGGAAGGAGCAACCTGGAGGAGGCAGGGAGAGGGGAACCCGTGACCCGGCCGGAGCAGGAGTGTCCGTGGTGGGAACCGAGGTTGGAGAGGGAAGCGCATTCCCACTCCCGACATTCCCACTCTCCTTCCAAGCGCCATCTTTGGCCAAGATGCCCTTGGCCGAGGGAAGCTGGGAGCTGTCAGAGCCTGGGAATGGGGCTGAGCGTCGTGCCCCCCACTCCCGGGAGGGCCTGTGGGACACGGGGCACTGGGCTGGTGACCCCTCCGCGTTCGTCATCCCGGAGCTAATTCCGACACGCGCTCCGAGTGGGAAGCGGTGCCAGCCAGCTGGCTCTGTCCTGCCCCCAGAGCTCGCCTGCTCGTCCTATTTTTCCTCTGCTGTCTTTGGCACCGCTTAGAGAACCTGCTTGCGTACCTTAACCCTCCCTGTGCCAGGCTGGACAGAGTCCCCTGCGCTGGGGCAAGCGACGCTTGGGCATCACCTGCATCCCTCTCCCATCTGGGTGATGTGCTCCAGGTCTGCTTTGAGGCTTCAAATCCCTCCGAGCCCTTTCCCATCAGGTTTAGACCTATTTTTTTTTTTTTCCTGATCTGAGGAATTGTGGTTGGACTCGATGATCCGATGGGTCTCTTCCAACCCGGTTGTTCTATGATTCTATGAATGTAAGTGTTAATGTCACCCTTTTGGGTGCCCTCCCCAACTCGGGGCGGTGGCCGATACCCAACGTGGGGTCCCCTGAGGCCACAGCTCCCTGGATGGTGTCACCAAGCAGGGACTTCTGGCTTCCCCCACAGCTCTGCCAACCCACATTGAAGCCACAGCCCTGTCCTGCTCCGAAGGAAGGAGCGAGCAGGTCCCTCTCCTTTTCCTCGGCCCAGGATCTGAGTTGGGTAGCCATGGGCCAAGCCCCATCTCCTTCCAGCTGATATTTTCCCTGCGCAGAAACGAGGCTAAAATTAACATCCTCCAAGATGCCATAAATATTCTCCCTCCTGGGAAGGCGGCAGCGAGCGCGTGCGGCCCTTTCCG
Organism: Coccyzus lansbergi; assembly: GCA_033558105.1. Taxonomy (NCBI): domain Eukaryota; kingdom Metazoa; phylum Chordata; class Aves; order Cuculiformes; family Coccyzidae; genus Coccyzus; species Coccyzus lansbergi. The sequence goes on along the minus strand of JAUMJK010001580.1, from coordinate 6,839 downwards.
AGCTGTCTTCGAAAGCCGGGTGGGTTTTATATTTAGCTTTCTATTTCCCGTACGTTGCTGCGGCTCCGTCCTTATCTGAGACGGCTTCGCTCTGGCTTGCAAGGCGGCTCCCTGCTCGCTGCATCCCAAAGAGCTGGCGACGGGGAGGATCTGCCCAAAGGATTTTTATTTTTTTTTTTCTCTGCCTTATGCAAAGAATTATCTTGGCCGCGATCTTTTCGAGGGCTGGAAAAAATGCCCGGCTCGCGGGCGGCCCTGGCTGCGAGCTCAGCCCGGAGCTGGCGGTGCCGCAGAGCAGAAAAAAAAAAAAATAAAAAAAAAATATGCATTCAGCTCTTTCCTGCGATGAGCTGTGCACCGGGAGCTCGTTCTGTGCGTTCCCCAATGCCGGAAAAAAGGGCTTTGACTCAAGGGGGTTCCCAAAGAGCAGCTCTGGGTTTGGAGAGGGGGTTCAGAAGAGCGTTTTCGGAGGACGGTTTCTAAAGGGGAGAGGAGTTTCAAGGTGTTGAGTCATCTCCGACTCGTGGGGAGGGAGATGGAAGATGCTGCTCATCCCTCCTGCCTCGGTCGGTGGGATCTGAGGTTGCTTTCTAAGCCCTAAAATCCTGGCGAAGGGGCTGCAGCTGGTCTCGGGGACCTTCTCGATGGGGCTGGGCTGCTCAGAGAGGGGCACAAGGCTTAATTGGGTGAATTTACCAGGGAGGGGGTTGAGTGCCCTTCCCTGGAGGGTTTAAGGGGGGACGAGGTGCTGAGGGACATGGGGTAGTGATTGATGGGAACGGTTGGACTCCATGAGCCGGTGGGTCTCTTCCATCCTGGCGATTCCATGAATTTCTCAGGCAGTGGGGAACGGGGCAGCTGCAATTCCAACCTTGTGGATGGGTTTATGGGCTCGGGAAGGACCCGTCTGTGGGGTTTGTGCCGCAGTAGGTGATGCAGGTGTCTAGGAGGTACCGGTCAAGCCAGCTCTGCCTGCTCCCCCCTTGGTGAGCGCCCCGACCAGGGCAATTTCGCTGACCCCGAGTGCAGCGACGCTTGGCTTGGTTAATAAATAACTCAGCTCCATCTGCTCCTTTCGCTGTCCTCATCAGCCCCGAGGGGAGCACTGAGTATCTCCTACAGGGCAGGCAGCTCTGGGGTTGTGTTATCAGCACCCGCAGCATCCCTGCTGCCCATGGTCGGGGTTGTCTTGCGTGCACAGAAGGGAGAAACGGGGGTGTCGGGACGCGGCACGTCTGGCGCTGGGCACCGCACCCAGCGCTGGTGGAGTCAGTGGGCGTTGGGGCCACCCCGGGAGGGAGAGGAACTGGGTGCTCCACCCGCAGAGAGGGGATGCTTGGAGAGGGATGGGCTGTGCCACCGGACCTGTCGCACCGGGTACCTGCACACTGGAGCGAGAGTTTCGTGGGCGGATGAGGGTCTGGCCCCAAGTGGAGGACAAGGACGTGGTGCCTCCCACTGCACCCAGGTGGCCTAGAAGGCCAAGGGCAGCTTGGCTTGGAGCAGACCCGGTGTGACCAGCAGGGCCAGGGAGGTTCTTCTCCCTCTGGACTCGGCCCTGGGGAGACTGCTCCTTGAATCCTGGGGTCAGTTGTGGGCCCCTCAGCACAAGAAGGATGTTGAGGCTCTGGAGAGAGTCCAGAGAAGAGCAACAAAGCTGGTGAAGGGGCTGGAGAAGAAGAGGAGCGGCTGAGAGAGCTGGGGGGGTTTCTCCTGGAGAAGAGGAGGCTGAGGGGAGAGCTCATTGCTCTCTGCAACTCCCTGAGAGGAGGTTGTGGAGAGGAGGGAGCTGGGCTCTTCTCCCAAGGGACAGGGGACAGGATGAGAGGGAATGGCCTCAAACTCCACCAGGGGAGATTTAGGTTCAGGATGGACATCAGGACAAAATATTTCATGGAAAGGATCATTGGGCACTGAAACAGGGAGGGGGTTGATTCCCTTTACCTGGAGGTGTTTAAGGGACAGATGAACAAGGTGCTGAGGGACATGGGTTAGTGATTGATGGGAATGGTTGGACTTGATGATCCAGTGGGTCTCTTCCAACCTGATGATTCTCTGATTCTCTCACCCTTCCCATTGTCTCTCTGCTCTCAACGTCAGCCCAGGAGAGGTATCCTGCAGCATCCACCCTGCTCTGTGCACCAGGAGACCCCCAACCCCGTCCACCCTGGTGCTGGCAGTGACAAGGGACCCTCAGGGCACGGCTGCCTGGCTCTAGGCCAGGCGTGTCCCCAGCTGCTGGGCTTCCCCGCTGGCTCCGGGTCCTGCTGGCTGCACTGGAGCCACGTGCGAGGCGGAGGCAGAGGGTGCGGCGAGGATGTCTGGTGACTCAGGGGTGCTGGCGGCACCCAACCTTGTCCCCTCCCAAGCCATGGGGAGAACCTGAACCAGCCTGAAACGTCCCCATCCCAGGTGTCCCCGACCTGTAGTCCCTAAGGAGGAGCAGGCGGGTAGGTTTGGAGGGTGAAGGCTCCGGTAGGGCTGCTTGTGGAGAATCATAGAATCATAGAAACATAGAACAACCAGGTTGGAAGAGACTCATCAGATCACCGAGTCCAACCATTCCTATCAAACACTAAACCATGTCCCTCAGCACCTCATCTACCCGTCCCTTAAACACCACTAGGGAAGGGGAAAGATGCTCCTGCTCCCTGGTCCTGCTCCTCACCCACTTTCCATGAGCTGGTTGCTGACTCATCGGGTGCAACCAGGAGCCACAGCCCTTTCCTTGCACCATCGAGGGTTTGTCTCATCCCAGAGCCTCAACGTGAGGTGTTTGCAGGTGTCAGCCCCACTTTGGGAGCACAGGGATCAGAGAATCCTAGAACAACCAGGTTGGAAGAGACCCATCGGATCATCAAGTCCGACCATTCCTATCAAGCACTAATCCACGTCCCTCAGAACCTCATCTACCTGTGCCTTAAACACCTCCAGGGAAGGTGAATTAACCCCCTCCCTGGGCAGCCTGTTCCAGTGCCCAATGACCCTCTGTGTGAAAACCTTCCTCCTAATCTCCAGCCTAAATCTCCCCTGGTGGAGCTTGAGGCCATTCCCTCTTGTCCTGTCCCCTGTCCCTTGGGAGAAGAGCCCAGCTCCCTCCTCTCTACAACCTCCTCTCAGGTAGGGGGAGAGAGTAATGAGTTCTCCCTTCAGCCTCCTCTTCTCCAGGCTAAACCCCCCCAGCTCTCTCAGACACTCCTCATAGGTTCTGCTCTCCAGCCCCTTCACCAGCTTCGTGGCTCTTCTCTGGACTCGCTCCAGAGCCTCAACATCCTTCTTGTGCTGAGGGGCCCACAACTGGACACAGGATTCAAGGAGCGGCCTCCCCAGTGCTGAGTCCAGAGGGAGAATCACCTCCCTGGTCCTGCTGGTCACACCGTTTCTGCTCCAAGCCAGGATGCCATTGGCCTTCTTAGCCCCCTGGGCACACTGCTGGCTCATGGTCAGTCGGCGGTCGTGGGCACCTCCATCCCCAGGAGAAGACCTCGAGGGGGTTCTCAGTGCCTCACTATGTTGGGTAAGGGGTGGCTGCTCCCTCCTCCAGCTCCAGGAACCAGGCCCTCGTTAGCAAGGCAGCTGATGAGCAATGTTTTCCTGAATTGCAGCCCCTAATTCCATTAAGCTGGTGCCTTGGCAGCGCCTCTTCCTCTCTGGACCCTGATCTCATCCCTAACGAAGATAAAACTGTTTTCCAAAGGTCTTCGCGGTGCAGGCAGCTCATCCTCAGGCACCAGCAAGGGTGGGATGCGAGGTGAACCCCCCAACCCAGCCCCAGGTTGGGCTCCGGGAGGATCTTCCAGGAAAAAGCAAGAAAATGACGTTTAGTGGGAAAGGAAAAAAAATATAGATTAAATGAAGAATCGTCCTGCAGGGCTGGGCGCTGCCTCTGGGCTGCCTTCAGCAGCAGCAACGTGCTTGCTTGTGCTGGAACATTTTTTTTTGCGTGGGGGGAGAAACTCAGGCTTCTGGGCTGATTCCCCAGTCTCGGCTCATGGAAACGCTGCCAGGGAGAGAAGGGGCTCTCTCAGAGGAGGCTTTTGCCTTGGAGGACAAAGAAAGCTTGTGAAGGGGCTGAGAAGAAGAGAAGCGGCTGAGAGAGTCGAGGGGGTTCAGCCTGGAGAAGAGGAGCGTGAGGCGGAGTGCTCTCTGCTCACTGCCTCTGAGAGGAGGTTGTGGAGAGGAGGGAGCTCGGCTTCTCCAAGGAACAGGCCGAGAGGGAATGGCCTCAAGCTCCACCAGGGAGGCTCAGGACGCATCAGGAAGAAATTCTTCATGGAAAGGGTCACTGAGCACTGGAACAGGGAGGGGGTTGAATCCCCTTCCCTGGAGGGGATTAAGGTGTGGGTGGCCGAGGTGCTGAGGGACATGGGTTAGTGATTGATGGGAATGGTTGGACTCCATGATTTGGTGGGTCTTTTCCAACCTGGTGATTCTATGATTTTGCAGCCCAGTGATGCTTTTGGACAGTGGGTGATGTGGAGATGGGGTCTCTCCCAAACTGGCTCTTGTCTGATTCTATGATGGGACTATGAAGGGTCACTGGGCATTGGAACAGGCTGCCCAGGGAGGTGGTTGATTCACCTTCCCTGGAGGTTTTAAGGTACAGGTAGATGATCCGGACTGAGGACAGGTTTAGTGTTTGATAGGAATGGTTGTGACTCGATGATCTGATGGGTCTCTTCAACCTGGTGTTCTATGATTCTATGACTGTTCAAGACCCCCTCGTAACCTTAAGGGACCCCAGAGCCTCCCGAAAGCTGCGAAAGGCCTCTTGATGGAGAAGAACAGGGTAGGATGCAGGGAATGGTTGAAACTGCAAAAGGGGAGATTGAGATGAGATCTTGAGAAGAAATGTCTCCTGGGAGGCCCTGGTTGCCCAGGGAAGTCGTGGATTCTCCATCCCTGAGGGTTCAAGGGCAGGTTGGATGGGGCTTGGAGCCCCTGATGCGTTGGAGGTGTCCCTGCCCATGGCAGGGTGGCACTGGACGACTTTGAGGTCCCTTCCAGCCCAAACCATCTCCTAGTTCCATGATTCTCACTTGATATCAACCAGAACCCCCAGATCCCATCCTGAGGGGTTCAAGGGCAGGTTGGATGGGGCTTGGAGCCCCTGATGCAGTGGGAGGTGTCCCTGCCCATGGTGCACTGGAGCGGCTTTGAGGTCCTTTCCTATCTAAACCAACCCATGATTCCACCCCATCCACACCCAGTTGGACAATCTGGCTGGAAGGCTCCGTGCTTCTAAGTTGAGTATTTCACTAGCCACTGGCTGCTTTTAGAGCAGATATTTCTTATATGATCATCCAGCTCCCCTCCTTTTCCCTTCTCCCTGCGCTGGATGATCTCTGATCACGGAAAAAAAAAGCTTCCATACTTTCGTTTTGTGGCTCTGCTCTCCTCGCTGGCTGCGTTTGCCGACGTCTTCCGGCCTCCGCTGGTTAACCCGTGTCCTCCTGCAGCGCTTGGCCTTCCCGGGGACGGGAGAATGCGAGGAAATCCTATTGCCTTAATGTTTTTATGACTCTAGGACCAACCCTGGCAGGTTAAGAACCTTGACCTCAGAGCGGAGGGATTAAAGCGAAGCCGTCGCTAAAGGGAACGCGTTGGGTTTGGGGTGGGAAGGCGTCCAGGCCCCGCGGAGCTGCCCATGCGAGCTCCTACAAGTGTTCTTCGGCCTCGCACGTGTCTCTCCTCAGCGTCGGAATCTCAGTAACGCTTCAAATTCCAGAGCCCAGCAAAGTGGGAGCCTTTCCCGGCGCTCGGAGAAGGGCGGCGTGGACAGGGTGGGGCACCCCGAGCCGCCGCCAGCTCCGGATTTTGCTGAATTTGTGCCCTTTGGGAGCAGCAGTTTCCTTCCCTGCTGCCGGCAGACGGGGAGGAGGAAACCACCAGAGCTCTCCCTAGAAAATTAGGGCTGAGGGAGCCCCTGGGAAGCATCTGGGGAGCGCTGGGAATGGCTCCTCCTTCCCTGCCCCAGGCTGTGTTGCTCATTTTCCTCACGCTGTTCTCTTCATGAGGCTCTTTGAGCTTTTTCCATCATCTCTGGCTTGGAACGTTCCCAAACAGCTGTGGCCGACGCCATTTGTCACCCAAATCTTGTCCCCGGTTGCCATTAGCCCACACAGCCCCTCACCGGGGCCTCGGGGCTGGGTCCCCACCTGCCTCCCTTCCAATTCTTCCCCTTGCCAAGGGTTGAATGGTCCCAGTGTGAGGTGGAACAACTGTGGGTTGGGGGTCTTGGCATGATGTCCGTCCCCTCCCAGCCCCACTTGGTGCGGTGGCAGCTGCAGCCTTGGCTCTGAGCTGGTTTGGAACGTGAGGGACGTTGCTGAGCGGCCGTGAGCGACTTGGGGATGTGGGTGTGGAGGAGAACGAAAGGGGATGGAGCTCGGCTCGTGAACCGAGAGCGCGTGGAGGTGCCACAAAACCAAACCGAGGTGAGGACACCTCTGTCTGTGAGCACCTCCGAGTTGTCAATCGGAAACCAATTTCCTTTCCTGGAGGAAGGTGACGTTCCTGTGGTTGAGGTTATGGCACAGTTAGAGAAGGGGTTGGGTTGGAAGGAACCTCAAAGCTCGTCCAGTGCCACCTCCTGCCGTGGGCAGGGACACCTCCCACTGCATCAGGGGCTCCAAACCCCATCCAACCTGCCCTTGAACCCCTCCAGGGATGGGGCAGCCACAGCTCCCCCTGGACAACCTGTTCCACTGCCTCCCCAGAGGGAGTAATTTCTTCTAAATGTCCCATCGAAGTCTTCATCAAGCACTAACCCATGTCCCTCAGCACCTCGGCCACCCACACCTTAAACCCCTCCAGGGAAGGGACTCGACCCCCTCCCT
>JAUMJK010001579.1:0-28770 GCA_033558105.1 Coccyzus lansbergi | reverse complement strand
TGTGGAAGACACATAGACACTCATTTTATTAAACAATATAAGACATGGACACACACACACTGAGACACACACATACTTCATTAAGCCGTGAGGCACACACAGAGACACTTGAATAAACCACGTAACACAGACACACACAGACACACACGAGTGGAGCAGGGAAAGCAGAAAGGAAAAAAAAATCCCCACTTCACTTGTTCCATTATAAATGACACAAGCCTGCTGTGTAATATAGTTGCAAGAGAGGGTTTTTCTCCTTAAATGACACGCAAAAAAAACCCCTTTAGCCAACCACAAAAGCAAAACCAAAAGCTCCATCGCTGCTTCTATCAGGGCAGAAGAATCTAAACAGGAAAACGATAACCGACCCTCCCCAGATTTCTGGATTTCCCCTTCCGAGAAGGGAGGATAAAAATTGGATTCAACGTAGTTTTCTGCCTCAAAAGAGTTCGATTCCTTGCTCGCATCCGATTAAGAAGTGATGCGGAGCTCCGCACCTCCCTGCATGATGAATCATGGTCTCCCTCGCGCCCAGCCTGGCCGAGCCAAGCAGCCTCACCTTAAAATTGCTGGAGTTGACCCATCCTGTTAACTCGTCGATTACTTTGTCCAGGCGCTGCTGGTCCTGCTCCAGGTCGGGGCTCCTCGCCGGGTCGCTCAGATATTCCAGCAGCTCCTGGCCGACCTGCATCCTGCGGCCCACGTCCTTCTGCTGGACCTGCTCGCAGAAATAATCCATCCCGTCGGGCTCCATCCTGGACCGAGGCGGACAAGTTCCCAAGCGACCTTTCCCCCGGCTCTCCTCGACGCCGGGAAGCGCGGGCGGGGCGGGACCGGGAAGGGAGAAGCCCCCGCCGAGCCCGCTCCGCCCCGGCCCCTACGTGCGCGCACCCCGCATGGGCGAGGGGCGCGGGGAGCTCGGGGAGCCGCGGGACCGGGAGCTCGCCGTCCCGGGAAGGCTCCGCGCCGCCGCCTCTCCTCCTCCTCCTTCCGCACCGGGGGAAGGAAAACGGGGAAAGCGTCGGCGGAGAGGGGGGGCTCGCGGCCGGTTCCCGCCGCCTCTCGATCTTCGCCGCCCCTCTCACCGCCGCGGGCACCGGTGGGGCCGGGGCGGACCGCTCATGCTCCCGACGCCTCCCCGCTCTCCCGCGGGGCGGCTCCCAAACTTCGGCGCCGGCAGCGAACGGACGGGCCGGCCCCGACCGCCGCGCACGCGAACCCGCCCGCGAGCCTGCGGCAACGGCCCGTCCCGTGGAAGTTGCGTCCCGTGCCCGTCCGGCCCCGCCGCGCGGCCGCAGCCACACCGGGCGTGGCGCGAGAAGACCACGCCCCTTCCCTGCTACCCACGCCTCTCCTCGCTCGGTCAATACTATCACTCTCCATGGTCACGCCCCCTTAGCGGAGACCACGCCCACCAGACTACTCCTTTACGGTGGCCACGCCCCCTTTCTAGCCGGCCACGCCTCCCCGATAGCCCTCTGCCCGCTGAGCCCACACCACCTACCCACGTGGCCACGCCCCCGCCCCCCGCACGTCGGCGTGGCCGTTCCTGCCCCTCCCCGCGCTGCGGCGGGCGCGCTCCCTCCTGCGGCGGGTTGCAGGCGCCGGCCGGGCGCGCATGCGCCCTCCCTGCCTCACCACCCCTCCCGCAGGCAGGGAGTGAGGAGGAGGAGGAGAGGAGCAGGAGTGGAGGTAGAGGAGGAGGCAGGCGAGGAGATGCTGCGGAGGAGCATCCCGCTCCTCTGCTCTCGTGGGGGCCCCACCTGCAGTGTTGTGTCCATTTCTGGGATCCCCAACACGAGAAGGAGACGTAGCTGCTGGAATTGGTCCAGAGGAAGGATGCGAAGATGATCAGAAGGCTGGAGCACTATGAGGACTGGCTGAGAGAGCTGGGGTTGTTCAGCCTGGAGAAGAGAAGACTCTAAGGAGACCTTAGAGCAGCCTTCCAGTATCTGAAGGGGCCACAAGAAAGCTGGGGAGGGACTGTTCACAAGGGCATGGAGTGATGGGATGAGTGGGAATAGCTTTAAATTGGGGGGGAGAAGGTTTAGACTAGACATAAGGAGGAAATTCTTCACAATGATGGTGGTGAGGCACAGGCTGTCCCATCCCTGTGGATGCCCCATCCCTGGACATCACAGAATCGCAGAATGACCTGAGTCAGACAGGACCTGCAAGGATCATCAATCCGTCTCCTACCTCTCTGTAGGACAACTTCAACATTCACACCACAGGCCCAAGGACGTTGCCCAAGGTGATCAAAGCCAGGCTGGATGAGGCTTTTGAGCAGCCTGGTCTAGTGGAAGGTGTCCCTGCCCATTGCAGGGGGGTTGGAAGTGGATGATATTTACAGTCCCATCCAACCCAACCCATTCCATAATTCTGTGATCCCAGGCTGGCAGTGGTACTTTGATGTGTTTTCCCCTTCATCAGGGATGCCTCAGTGTGGCTGCTGCCTGCCCTTACCGTGGCAGAGGGAAGCTGTAGGAAAACTGGATATTAGGAAAAATCTCTTTACTGAAAGAGTGGTGAAACATGGGAGCAGGCTGCGCAGGGAAGTGGTGCAATCACCGTCCCCGGAGATGTTCAATATACGTGCAGATGAGTTGCTTTGGGACATGGTTTAATAGGTGTGGTGGTGGTGTGTTGATGGTTGAACCTGGTGATCTTAGAGGACTTTTCTAACCTGAACAATTCTCTGTGGGTTGGTAAAGCACAGAGAGACCCACTATGGAAAGGGGGGGGAAAGGAAGGGAAGCTGCTGTCTTTCCAGTGCTGCCTTGACTTGGTTGAGTGGTGTCCTGCAACCCCCTTCACCCTGTGCTTCGCTCTGGTTTAAGGTGGCTGGATCCCAGGGTGCCAGGTTTGTGGGCAGGTTGCTGTTAAGCTCTGCAGTGCATCTGACCCACCCGCAGGCTGCTAGGAGCTGGCTTTAGTAAAACAGGGACCCTTTAGTGCAGAGGCTGTGACTTGAGGTGTTGTTTCAGGGTCAGTTTAAACTCGTCCAAGTCCCCTTGTTGTTAGAAAGGAGAGAAGCATTCCTGTCCCACTCCCTTCCTCTACCTTGTCCTAACAGTGTGTTCACCTGGCCGCTCAGGCCTCCAAATGTATGTCTGCACTTTCACATGTAGGGAAAGGAAAGGAGAATAATTCGCTTTCCCCCTCTTTGTGCAAGAGCTGCTGCGTTTGGCCTCACTTTTCTCCCCTGGGCTGGGTCCTGCACTCCCAGACTGCTTTGGATTGTTTTAATGGGCTTGATGATGGAGTTGGTATTGGTGAACTGGGCTGGCTCACAGGTCCCAAGGGCAGAAGCGTAGGATGAGAGGAAATGGCCTCAAGTCGCACATGGGGAGGTTCAGATTAGGCATCAGGAAAGATTTCTTCGCTGATAGGGTTACCAGGCACTGGAAGGGGCTGCCCAGTTTGGTGGTTGAGTCACTCTCCCTGGAGGTATAGAAAAGACAGACGAGGTGCTCAGGGGTCTGGGTTAGTAGTGGACAGATACAGTTGAACTCAATGTTCTCAAGGGTCTTTTCCAACCATATGGTTCTATAAGTGTAACATTCCCTGTCTATAGCAACGAGCATTGATTCTCACTCCTAAATTGCCTTTCTCTTCAGTTAAGCAAGTGACAAAATTTGGGTTAAGTAAAAAGAGACAGCCAGAAGCTAGATGGGAGCAGATCAGGGCTGGTGGGACCTCTAACAATGACAGCCATTGGGTCATGAAAGCTTACCTTGGTTTGAAGATGGCACAATCTATCTCTCTTGCCTCATTAGTCCTAGCACTAAGGAAGGGTGAAGCTGCAGGCAAGCAAGATGCTTCCTCAGGTGTAAACTGACTGAGGAACCACGCCTGGAAATTGCAGTTTCACAGCAGTGTAAACCAAACTAAATTGGTGCTACAGTGATCCCACTTGCTTGCTTCTCACAAATCCCATTTTCAGGAATTCTGCACTTCTTTTCTGTCCCCTGCAGTGACATCTGTGTGACCTTGCAGGGAGGTAGCTCAGGGAACTGATCTGGCAGAAAGCGAGATCTATGTCCACAGGCATAGCAGAAGGCAAGTCTACAAGGAGCCTTTTGTTGGGTTTGGTGTGATGTGGCAAGTTTGGGATCCCATGCTTGATCGGGCCCTAAGCATTACAATAATGAAGATACTTTAAAAGTTTCTAGATGCCTTTAAAACAGAAATGTATGCATTGTATTTCAAGCTTATTGTAATCTCACAAAATATTATGAACTGCTTATTGTGTTTTCACGGTGAATTTCCCTGTGCACATATAAAACCCCATCATTTTGGATGGAGCTGATTAGTTCTTGTCCTGCGTGTTCAATGCCAATCACAAAGATGGTTACTAATCTGCCCTTACGAAGATGGAATTACTAATTGCTTTTATTGGAAATGGGACTCAAGAAAACAGCTAAAAATGGAAAAATTAAGTATAAGAAAAAGTAAAACTGCAGTCTTTATTTTTTATTACCATGGTCTAGAATTCGATTCACTGTTCTAAGTTTAAAAAATAAGAATGAGAGTTTTAAAAGTAACCTGTTGACTTAGTAAGATTGGCTGAACACAAAAGAACTGATCAAGAACTGTAAACAGTTTCAGTCCACCAAACTTTATGAAAAAAACACAGGTCATTTAAAATTTATTTTTCATTATAGTCCAAGTTAATCTCCATCTCTTGAAACAGAAAATTGTAAGCAAGAAGAGGGGGTAAAGCTTGTGGCACTAGATTTTTGGAGTCTCTCGTGGTTTGAGGCATGCATACTGATTAGATAATCTGATTGCTGCGAATAGTATTGAAGCTGAGGAGAAGGGTGAAGTGTAACAAGAGACACACTTGAAATGCTGAAACTGTTTTGTCAACCCAAAGACGATATCACAAAACTATGTTAAGGGCAAAAAGCCATGCTGATACATGTGGCTTCCCCCCTCATTTCACATACCAAGTGTTTTCTTAAGAAACACAGAAGAAAATAATTGTCTTACTGTAAAATCAGAGGATTAAGCTACTGTATTTCATCCTGTTACTACCCACCAGCACTAGTGCCTTCGCACTGCATGGTCTTCAACAGAACATTAGGAAATTGATATCCTTTTTATCACTGAGGGGTTCTGATAAGATCAAGGCAATTTCCTTTGACATCCTAGTACTGAAAAGAACTATCTTTATGTGGGATCAATAAATGTTGGTTGATTTTTTTTTTCCTCTGCAAACAAATAGCATTTTGCATTGGCAAACAGAGCTTCTGGACACTTTTTTTTTTTTTTAAAATCAAGGCAGGAACAGCACTCTAACATTGAATCTAGAGCAGTCCTCCAGCTTTGACAAAGGACGTAGGTTTGTTGTTAGATGTTCTCACAAAGTCCTAGTGGACTTTATACCTAGGGATGTGGGCTAGGCTCCAAAAAGAAGGCATTTTCATTCAAGCCAAAGATCTTTTAAAGCTTCTTATTCTCAGTTAAGGAGATTGCGTCCTTTGGAATGCAATCTTCTTTTTGATATGCAAGCATGTGAGCATAAATCCACTATTCTTGTGTATTTGTACAATGCACAATATTTTGTAAAGCAATTAAGCCCTGTAATTGAATGCAGAATCAAAATTTCCTTTGGTCTTCTCAATATGACTTGCTAGCAACCAGAGCAATTACAGCAGAAGCTGAGGTAAATTACACTAATCCAATGAGGTGCATTTCCTCCCTGAATTGCACACCAAACCTGTTTCTACACCCCCATCCAGTAAAAGTGTGCTGCACAGTTCTTATGTTAATGTCATGTTCTGGAAAAGACGAGAATCATACAGGGAAATAGGCTAGGGAGGGGGAATGCCGTGTTCTTCATTCCTTTGGCTGATAAGAAATTGTGTACTGTGTTTCAGCTTCAGCTATGTTACCATCCACTATCCTAACAGTAGCTTTAGCAGGCTGAGACCTCATGCAACCGTGTTATTGAACTCCTGTAGTGGGCCTGTCAGTTATTCCAGCCAAAAAGCTATTTCTCCTTCTGAAAAATCCTTTCTATATGGAAGATGATGTCCCATGACTGAAAGAACCATAAAAAATCCCTTTAAATCCCTCTGATTAAAAGGTCTCTTTATCACAAATAGCAAGTGCAGACCATAATAATAAAACTAGAGTGAATTTAAACATGAGTTACTCAGAAAATTTCCATAGATTACACTTGACATAGATGAAGTTGACACTGAGAAAATCTATGAGAAAGTTGTCCTTACATTCCTGCTGGATTCCTCAGCAACTGGACAGCATTTCTACACTATGTTCCACCCCGTTGGCTTGACGTGAACGTTCAGATTGTGCCTTGGATGTGGTGTCCTTCAATCATGTACTGCTTCCTTTTAATGTATTCTGGAATAACCGTATGCTTTTGTTTGTTTATAAGTTGGAGATCAGTATATCCTCATTTTCCTCAATCCAGTCAGTAGGTAAAATAGCGTCATATTGTGCTATTTTAAGCAGAAATGTGGCTTTTTTTATTATCCGTGTCATGTCATAGGGTATTTATTTTGCATCTTTTCTTGCATTAATTGTGAAAGAATGATGTGTAACTTTTTTTTGCTGAATTTATCACTGTTCTGAACTGCTTCTTCCAAAGAAGAATATCAGAGTGATGGAATAATAAGTATCTTCTGAGTATTAATCAATTAATTCACTAAGGAAATTTCTTTTGATGATGTTGCAATACATCTACCAAACTGGTTAAATTCTTGCCAATTTTTCTCACAAGGCCTTGAAGATGAAAATAAATGCAACTGTTCTAAAAATTGACCAGGTGAACTGTGCTACGTTTTAGCTTGTGTCATGAATGTTCTTGAAGTTACATACTTAATGTAATTCGCTTTCATACGACTATTTATAAAGCAGTCATAACTTGAAACAAGTAATCTGGTATTGGTTTTGTACATACTAACTCAATTTGATTACAGAAATGGTGGGGGGTGTCAGACTGATGTCAGATTACTAGATTACTTCAAGACATTAATTTGTGCCTTATTGTAAAATATGTTTTAACATGTAGGTACTGCAATTAAATAATTCATCATCATAAATCTTTTCTGATTTGTTTGCTAACTTTCTTGATATATGCGATAAAGAACAAATGAAAAACTGTGGGTAATGAAGAAAAGTAATAATATATCAAGAGAATAATGTCAGAATTAATGTGTAAGTGGCTACTTCTTTTTTATCATATTAATCTATCATGTCTTTAACTACTTAAAGCACTGCTATATAACTTAGTATCCTGCTACTAAGCACAGTGGCAGAAATATTTGTCTCCTCCAGTAGAGCTGTTCAGCTGTGGTTTGTCAAGAGAATGATTTCATCTATTTTGTGCAGCAGGTTAATTCACTAGACCTTGATCAATTATGCTTTTCTATCTTTAAATTTCTGTGATGGAATATGATACACTTGTGCTTAGTGCAATACCTTTGTATAATATTGCTGTGTAATAATGTTGTGTCATGCTGGAAAAATTCTGTGATGCAATAGCTCAACAGAATAGTCCATCAGTCCAAAATTCTTTAAGTTATTAAAGTTAAGCAATTAATTACACTTTTAGTCAAAATACTTACAAGTACTTTCTCAGTATAGGTGCAATACCTTGTGTGTTGCTGTGCTACTGTTTGTAACACCAGTATAAAAGAACTAGAAAAGGATGCAAAATGCTTGATTCAGCTGACCTGAAAAGTAAAAAACTAGTAAGCACACAGTGTACTACACAGCAGTATCAAAGGATGTGTAGATGGGTGTATTTTGACCTTGGGCTGGCAAAATCTCTATTCTTGCAAAACAAGTCACAGCATTTTTATTATCTGTGGGAAGCTTGCAGGGCAGAGAATGCACTGAGCAGTATGTAAAACTGTGCAGAATGGTATCCTTCTCATCACATTAAAAAAACCCCTTTCAAAAGTGTGTTGATACTCTTCTTAGTAACACCATTACAGTGACAGAGTGTGCCCACAGTTACACAAACCAACCCCTTTCTCCTTGTGTGGGAATTAGTAGGGGAGGGGAAAAACTTACATGATCTGATTTGTTTGTCTCTGGTCTGGCTTTTTTTTTTTTTTTTCACTAATGCAAACCATGCTATAAATAGGACCAGATTCAGCAGCCATTTACCACTTGAGTAACTCCTACATTACCAGTATTGATCAAGAAAGGTTTTATCAGGGAAGTAGAGCCCGCAGGGTTTTTCCTCAAAAAGAGAGAAAGTCTCTCTTACATGCATGTAGTTTAATGCATACATCAATTCACAAACAAATAGTTTAAAATGTGTTTTTCATAAAAATGCATTTACATTCTTTAATTAATTTGAGTTGATTTTACTCGGTTTTAACATGCTTTTCCTCTCTAGGTTTAAAAAACCCCAACCCCTTGTCTGGCTGCTTGAGAGCTCCCTCTCGTGGTAAACTTTCCTGGAATATCTTCCCAAGTATTCCCGTCCCAGAGGCATGTGGTTGAAACTTTTATCTACCGGGTCGATTACTGCTAACACTGTGCAGCAAAAGCAAGAAGCCAAGCTAGCAGTTGTTACAGATCATATTTTCTCTTGGCTGCCCACCCTTCTCACATGGAAATGTACTGATTTGGCATGGATCCAAATATAAGTTGGGATTTTGGGGGAATTTCTGTGAATGAGTTAGCATATGAAAAAAAAGTATTCATTTGTGTTCTAGGAAAAAAAATTGGATTATTTTATTTTCTTACCTTAAAAAGAAGGAATTATTGTGCTTATCTAGAACAGAATCTGTTGTTCTCATATCTGAGTTGGTGCTGCTAGACATGCAGTTTAAAGCAGATTGTACTTACTACAGCCTTCAGTTTTAACCAAATCCCAACTATCAGGGGCCTGAGCTGTACCAGAGTGTGGTTTCCCTGAACTGCTTTGCAGTTCAGTTCTCTTATTCTGTCTAGGACAAATGCCAAGGGTTTGGAAAAAGAGGTTCAGCCGTTCTTCCCTTCCTCTCAGGGCCCTAAGTCTTGACCTTCTGTGCCTCAGCCGGGAAAAGATCTGGATCTGCAGTGTCAGGGACTAAAGCAGCAGCCACAATCCGTTTGCGTAACACGGTGCGGTGGAGTCATTGCAACTGGCTTTTTGTGTCTCCTGTGAGAGAGGCTGAGTCATGCTTCTTGGTACATCTGCAGCAGCCGATGCGAGGGACCGTGAAGGTTGCTTCTAAGGATACAGAGGGTGCACCAGTTCTCCCTGTTTTCCTACAGTTGAAGTGATGACCTGTTCAGATCTTCTAAGCTAGGGTGAATTATACCATTTTAGAATAAAAATTGAAATAATAGTCATAAATACAGCTTTGAAAATAATAGCATTGGAAATGAAGTAAAATAGTGGGGGAAGTAAAGTAGATTATGGGGAAAGACTGTAAGGTTAATTTTCTGTATTTGTGGGTTCTGAAGTGGAGTGTTTAAGTAAAAGTAGTTGGATTCAAACTGTTTTAAGAATCAACAGATAGCTCAAACTGTCAAGAAAATGCAGTGTTTAGTCACATATAAGTTATCTAACTGGGAAACAAGTAACAAAACCACACGAATCTAAGCAGATGAATTTTTAAAAGTAAAGTTGCATTCATATCCTATGACTCTGACCAGGTTCAGGGATTGGGCTTGCTATTTTTCTCTTTTTTTATTTGCAGAAAGAGTCTGGGGTAATGGAGTGCTGTATAATGACAGAACCTTTTAAGGGAAGTATATGGAAATAATAATTTATTGCAGTATTAAAATTAGTAAATGTGTATTATAATTAAAATGTAATATAAGTGTCAGAACTGAAATGGTAATTTCTTATTTAAACATATATGCACAAACCTGTTTCAAAGAATTCTTTAGAACAACTTCTAGCTTTTCTTTGGTATTTATTGAACCCTTGTAGATCTTCAGTTTGCTTCCCAACCGACTCCACAGCCAGTAATTTATTTGATGTTTGCAGATGCCTTTTGATACATATATACATAATTAAATAGTCATTTACCCTAATCTATAAACTTGCAGGTTAGAGCTTCATAAGACAATATTTAGATGCCAATTTAGTAGTATTCTGATTTTTTTAAAAAAAGTATTTCATTTCTACATTCTGGAATGGAAAAGGTTAAAGAAATGAATGTACAGATTTGATACACAGGCCCTTTGAACAAGCAAAACTTCCTAGAGTCAAATGATGAATGGGGGGTTTGTTCCCCTTTTAGAGCCTCTATCTTTCCACTGAGAGAACACACATATCCAAATTGCATGTCTGGGGGACTGTTTCACTACAGGCAAATCAAAGAAAATAGGTTGTAATATAGGCAACAGTACAATATTATGTTTTTATATGAAATGCCAAGTAATATACAAATTTGTGCCTACAGAAGTGGAATCCCTTCAGTCTTCTTTAAACTGAATAACTATAGTGTCTGTGGAGTCTCAATTATGAATTCACTTTTTTAATATTGTATGACTCATAGCAGAGACATTCTTGTATTCATTGCCTTTGCCAGCATTTAAAGACAAGAAGTGGCCTTTATAGAAGTAAATTCCTATTCAAATAAAAAGTTCCACATACAGGTATTTTTGCATACGAACATATCCTGTGCTATGGATTTTCCAGAACCTCTGAGCAACATATATGTGAGCAAGTGTGTCAGTGCTTAAAGTGATGACAGATGCATATCTCAACCCACAGCGCGGTACGTGCCTGTCTTTGCAGTGCCTGAACCTTCCCCTGCATTCATTCTAATGGATGTGGCACCAGACACTCCTAGGAAATCGGGATTATATAAAAGCAAGAGTGACTAGCCAAACCCTATCTGTGATCAGACTTCATTCAGTTTAGTTACCTGGTTATGTTAAACACAATTATAAGCTAGCTTAAGAACCAGTCTAGAGCCTGATCCTTTTGGAAGGAATAGACTGCATAACCTCAGCTAAAATAGTATCAATTCAGCATCCAGTAGCTTGTTTAGTAAAACAGCACTGTTCTTTCTTAGGTCTTGACAATGTAACTTTTATTCAAGGATGCTCCTATCAAGCAGAAGTTCTTCTAGGATCACATCGGGTCCTGTGAACTGCTTAGAGATCACTGCAGCGAGGGCAGCAGCTGGGACTCACTGTGTATGCAGAAGCCAGGTGAGTGGAGTGGTCTCCTGGCAGTGCCCAGGGTCAGTCAGCAGCCTGGTGGCTGCCAGACAGGTCTGCAGTCACAGGCAAGTCTTACGTCAAGCCAGGTGTCTGACTCAGTGAAGTGCATTACTGGGGCTCAGGCACAGCCACACCTCACACAGGGCCCCAGGGCAAGAGCCCGAGCTTAAATGCAGCTCCCAAGCCAAGTAGGGAGGCCTCCAGTGAGGTTCCCCTCAGCTGTTCCTCACCCACCAGGTTTTCACAGCCATCTGATCCAAGGTTACACCGCTACACCACATCAGTGCTGGCCTCCAGCACATGCAGTCAGACCTCTGCTGGGGGACTGTACCTAGGGTCTTCATGCTGTGGATTTAATGGTTTATTTGGAGCCTATGATATGTTGGTTGCAGTTAAAATAAACTTATTTCTCCCTTCTATATACACTCTCTCATTTTCTAAGTGTAAAAATACATGGGGTTTTATGTACACAAGAACGTCAGTGTTGCTTTGTGCTGGTTTTGGCTGGGATGGAGTTTATTTTCTTCATAGCAGCTAGCATGTGGCTATGTTTTGCATTTGTGCTGGGAAAGATATTGATAATTTAGGGATGTTTTCAATACTACTGAGCAGTGCTTACAGAGTCAAGGCCTTTTCTGCTTCTCACATCACCCCTCCAGTGAGTAGGCTGGGGATGCACAAAAAGCTGGGAGGGGCACAACTAGATCAGCTCACCCCAACAGACCAACTGAGCAAAGAGATATCCCACACCATATGATGTTACGCTCAGGAATAAAAGCTCAGATTAAAAGAAGGAAGAAGCAGATGTTTGGACTCACGGCATTTATCTTGCCAAGTAACCACTACACATGATGGAACCCTGCTTTTCTAGTTTCCTCACTTCTACTCTTCTAATTCTCTCCCCTATCTTGCTGTGGGAGAGTGAGCAAGAAACTATGTGGAGCTTAGTTGCTGGCTGGGTTTAAACCATGTTTTTCTTAAATGCTTTAACTATCTGGTACTGAACATGGAACTTGTATCTTAATTCTGTCACAAAGCTACAGGGTAAAGGAGAAGTAGGAGCAGTAAAACCAGTCCATCTGAAGTGCAGATTTAAATTTGAGGTGGACCTGAATGACAACATCTAAAATTTCAACAGAGTTTGATTTTCCACCCACAGTTCACATTTATTAATCTCTGTGGTTTTCCTGGGAACAATTATAAATCCAAGGATCAGTTTAAAAACCTCAGATGTAAACTTGGGCTGAGATTCAGAAATCCAGAAAATCCTGTTATGATGAGGCTCAGTGTCAGTCTTTACCTAAGCACAACTTCCCATGAGAGTACTGAGTGTTGCTTAAGAATTAAATTCTGAAGTATGCCCAAAAATAGGAGTAAAGCGTATCTTGGCAATGGCTACAATTCCTCATATTTATGAAAGCAATCTTGGGGCGTGATGACATTTTCAAAACTAGAATCCAGTTATATGTATTTTTGGGAAAAAAAAAGAAACATACTTCAACAGAGGATAAGAATGTATTATTCTCCCAATCTCATTTTCCCAAAGTATGTGTGATAAAAGGAAAGTGCTTCCTGATCATCCACTTTGTTTCTTCAAGCAAACTCTTCATGTGGTCAGATTTTCCTAACTGAGAAGACTTTTAGAGAAGCTACAACATTCCTGGCACTTTTTTAGCTCTACTTTCTTTTCCCTGGCATCCTGGAAGTTTCACCAGGACTATGCTCTCTGGGTTTTGCTGGGACAGATTAGACCAGCAATATTTTGTTTATTTGATACCATGCAATCGATATCTTGATGCCTCTTCAAGAAATGCTAACTTGAGCCTAGAGAATGAAGCGGATATGCTGGCTATGTCTACGCTGCATCTGAGGTTACTCTATCCATGTTCACACCAAAGACTACAGGGTGCTTCCAGACTATTACAGGGATGTCCATACATAGGGATACACTATCGTTATGTCAGGAAAAGAAATCAGACCTTTTGGCTTTGAGTGCACATTTGTGCAACTTTATGTATGTAAAGATGTGGTTTTGTGCAACCCAAAATCTGCCTCTGAGGCATCATTTCAGGAAGCATTGTATTTGTATGGTTATGTGACCATATTCCAGGCCAGGACAGAAATTTTATTCAAGGAGTATTATTCAAGATAAGGCATTTTTGCTGTCCTTCTTAGCACAAATTGTAGCCAGAGTCTGCCAAAGCCGGCTGCAGAGTGTCTTGCTAGGCAGTGCTTGGCATGCTAGGGTCTGGTGTTCAGCTGGCGTTGCTGGAGAAAAGTCTGCAGGTGAAAGCCAAAGTAAAAACAGAGTTGTAGCTGCTGTGTCTGTGCTCCTCTACTGCCAACACTTCTTTTGCCTTGTCATTGTAAGCACGAGGCAGACCCTGGCTCTGACAGT
The DNA here is from genome assembly GCA_033558105.1 of Coccyzus lansbergi. Taxonomy (NCBI): domain Eukaryota; kingdom Metazoa; phylum Chordata; class Aves; order Cuculiformes; family Coccyzidae; genus Coccyzus; species Coccyzus lansbergi. The sequence goes on along the minus strand of JAUMJK010001579.1, from coordinate 15,218 downwards.
CACCAAGTGCTTAGCTCTTGTAGAGCTGGAGATAGATAGGAGGCCTTGTCTCATATCTTCTCAGTGTGACTGATAGTGTTATCAGCCCAGCAAACTGAATGTATCACTTGTGCTGCAGGATAACTGCAGAAGCTTGTCACGGGTGAAGGGAAGTGCTGGTCGTGCAGGCTGTGGTGTGAACTTATAGGTTAGATTGTTTCAGCAGCAGGGTTGAGACCAGCCCAGCCCTCCTCCTTGCAGGTATTGGTGGACATGTGAGGAGGATCCTCTGCTAGCTTAACTAGGTTACTCTCGCAGAGCCTTTGAGTGCGTATAAATAATTGACAGTGGACAGTCAGGGTTTCTGGCCTCAGGCAGCGTTCAGCCTAGTGAGGTGACACAGCAGAGATGCCAGAATCTGTATCACAAACTCCAGTTTCAAGTATACTCTGTTTCTTCCATGCTAAGACATGATCATTACATGAAAATCCAAGAACACCACTATCACAAAATGTTTTCACAGGCCATAATTGCTTCCAGTAGTCCATGTAAATGAATATTTAATGCAAACAATATTTTTCCACTAAGTGGCACACCCCATCAAAAGATAATGCAAACTGTATCTCACAGAACTGGGCAATGGCTATGTAATCACTTTCAAATGTATCTGTAATCTCTTTTTATGAGCATATAGATCTCAGCAGGTGTTTTGCCTGAAGGGTCGTACAGCAGCAGGCCTTTCTGAGAGTAATCAAGCCAAAACTCATCATATGGTTTCAGTATAAAACTGTTACAGATATTTTACATCTTTCCAGCTGTAATTAAGTTTATCTGCCATTACTCACTCCTATTTTAAGTACCACCATCATAGTTCAATTGCAGATTTACTTTCTTCCCATGACCACTAACTAGCATTTGGTTTTATGAGCCCTGTTTTTTTCCCCACTCTGACTAAACTCCATTATACAATAAAATCTGACTTCGTTTCAAATGCATTCTGGTCACTGTGCTTTATATCATATGCCAGCAGTCATAAAGTAGAGAGCTGATCCTGCAAGAAGGAGAAAATCTAATATCAAATTAATACAGAATAGCTTTGTACAGTGCAATCTTTCGACACTAAGAGATTAATTCTGTCAGCATGGCATTGGCAGTTGGTAGTAGATTCATAAGACACACTACTCCCCTTAGTAAAAAAGCCAAAAGCATGGCATGAATATTACTGCTTTTAGCTTTATCTTGTGGATAGAAAAAAAATGAACTCTCTATCACTTCTATCAGTATTCCCTATTTATTTAGGCAGTGCCGAGTATGAGGGTGGCAACATCACTTCCATGCTGATTGGTTTTAGAAGTTTTTGCATTCTTCTCTATAGGTGATTTTTACAGATAGAAGGGAAAACACACATTTTGTTCCTTGATGGTAACAATGTTGTGAGTTGTACAGCACAACATGACAGCTAACTCTGCGCTGAAATACGGAGCTAATTGGCTTGGGGCAGTGCTTTTAGAGGCTTCTGCTCTGAGAAGCCATTCTTGTGGTGGCTACATCAGGAATCTCTGCACTGTGCATTAGATTAAATAATGTTGTGCTTTTCCATCTGCCTTCATCTGCTAGCTCTTTCCAGTTGTGTATTGCTTTAGATAGCAGTATTTATTTGTTTCTACAATAACTCCCGCAGTTGTGTTCTTCCTCTGCAGCACAGTAGTATTTATTGACGCCAGAAAATGTCAGAGAGCTTAGTTCCTTTCAGGTGTAGTACAGAGCAGAAAGCAAATGCAAAAATATGTATTTATCTCCATTCTGAAGCTGCCGCAGCCCAGTTTGGTCTCTGGAAAAATTCCAGCTACCTTAAGAGTTGCCCTAACTTGTACCATAATTGCTACGTTTCCCATAGGACTTTTCAGCACTGTACATGGCAAGTACTAAAGAATATCTCAGCCACGCCCCAGACTGCTTTCATGCTGGCTTGCTGGCAGAAAGATCTTCACCAAATACTCCTAGTCTAGTCATTTTGCCTTTTTTTTTTTTTTTTTTTTGAAGACCTCTTCTGGTATAGATGTTCTTGGGAATGTGAAGAGAAGTAAAAGGGGAGAGACGGTAACAGTTAATGGCCACAACATGTTAGTGAATTGTACTAAACCAGAAAACCCTGGTTCTTCTCCACAGACTGGCATGAGAGTTCTTCTGGCAAACAGATTCTGTCGTACATTTAAGATCAGTCTGTTAATATATAATTGCTTCAATTATTGTCTAACCTAGATAATATTTACAAAATATTCCCAAATCTTTGCAAAGACTCTTGAATCCACCTATCATTATTTAGTAGATATTGTGGCAAATAAAGCTGCATTCCCAGTGTTCTTCATTGAACATGTAAAAGCACTGAAAAATTTGCACTCAGCTTCATAGGGCACCCTGAGCTTGATGCTTTTTCGCAAGAAGTATTCTAAGTCATCACCTCAGCTTGCAATAATTGCCTACAGTCCTCCATTCCTTACAGCATTTCCATTTCCTAAAGAGTCGACATTCTTAATTCCTCTCTTTCCCTGCATACAATCTAGCTAATATCTAATATGCCATTCTCAAACATAGTTTATTATTCCATATAAGCACATGAGAAAACAGGAGGGAAAATGAATTGGCGCAAACTCATCATTTGCCTGTGATGAAGTATGGTGCTGGCATGCTGTCACAACCCAAGAGTGCAAATTAGTGGGTATGACTTTAGCACTTCTGAAAAAAAATTCTGGTGAACCTTACATTTTCATCTGTAATTTTTATCTTTGCTTGCAACAAATAATACATCACAAAGAAAATTTCCTGTCTTGCACTGAGCTGGGTTTTGGGTGCATACTTTGATGTGCATATATTTAGACATTACATGAATTTTATACAAATGGAGATGATTATCATTGAATCACTGCATACATTTCTGGCCAATAAAACAGAACATGCAAATAATAAGCATATAAGCACTAGGTAGATTGAATGAAAATTCATATGGAACCATCTACATAGTAAAGAAAAAAATATTTAATTGCTTCATCCCTGAAAATAGGTACCTCATTCGTCACTGATAAACTGCCATGCCAAGCAGGTAATACTGGTAAGATACAAATGGAAAAAATGACAGTCACGAGGTGGAACAAAACATGCCATGGGAAAATGAATTGAAAGCCAATGGCATCTTGGCCTGTATCAGAAACAGCGTGACCAGCAGGTCCAGGGAGGTTATTCTCCCCCTGTACTCAGCACTGGTGAGACCGCTCCTTGAATGAGGGAGACCTCATTGCTCTCTGTAACTACCTGAAGGGAGGTTGTGGAGAGGAGGAAGCTGGCCTCTTCTCTCAAGTGACAGGGAACAGGACAAGAGGGAATGGCCTCAAGCTCTGCCAGGGGAGGTTCAGGCTCGATATAAGGAAAAAATTCTTCACTGAAAGGGTCATTAGGCAATGGAACAGGCTGCCCAGGGAGGTGGTTGATTCGCCTTCCCTGGAGGTGTTTAAGGTGCGGGTGGGTGAGGTACTGAGGGGCATGGTTTAGGGATTGGTGGGAATGGTTGGACTCGATCCAGTGGGTCTCTTCCAACCTGGTGATTCTATGATTCTATGACTTGCTGTGATGACTCACATCTAGCTAACCAGTCTGAAGCATATTCTTTGAACTTTGTGAAAAGTGGAGGAAGCCAATGCTAGGAACAAATGTAGATTTGGTGGTTCAGAAAGGATACACAAAAACATGATCCTGAGAGCAGACAGACACATGCATATCTGATGTTATCAGACTTACAGAAGCATGAAGGAGCCTATCAGTAAGGAGGTCCTTGCATTTTACTTTGCGAAATTCACTTACTGTCCTAGAGTAATTCCAAGGACAACGTAATGTCAATTATGCCTAGTAATTGTCCAACTCCTAGCTAAGTAGTTTGTAGGTAGTGCCAGCTGATTGCAAAAGTGACTACTGATAAGCCTGTCAGTGCTTGCACCGAGAATGGATAGTATTTAAGCATTCATTTGAACGTAATATTTGAAGGAGGAATATACTATCTCATATCCCTTGAAATATCTTATTTGTATATGTCAACATCTCTACATCTGAAAAGAGAGGAAATGGTGCTAAGTTGCCAGGTAGGCTTACTAGTTTGAAAGGAACATGGCATTAAAGTTTATACCAGTGAGTGTGAATGGAAGAAATACTGTACATATAAATCAGCTGAATGTCTGAAGCCGCAGAAAAAAAGATCAGTTAAGAAAACGGTTCCCACCCCCACCAAAAAATGACTGATTACAAAAATTTCAGTCTGTGTGTACAACAGTAAGAACTTCCTGCAACTTCAGAAGGGATGTCAGGCAGAGAATTCATGAAGTATTAGGAATAACGTCCTGAGTTTGCAAGACATAATTTGCTTGCAAAATCCCTTATGGTAACATCTTAGGTACTGGCATTAGTCAAGCCATATCTAGATACTTCATGCCAGGATGAATCATTTATGACAAATACTGAACTGAAATCTATCCTTTATATATTATATAATTTATGTAAGATTCGCACAGGTGTTGACTGTAGTGCAGCCTCATAACACAAACTGGCTTATCCAGTGTCTCTCAGACTCTCCCCTTTAATGTCTCAGTGAGACTTTGTGATGTCCTAGGGATGTTCCACCACAATTAGAAGCAACTTGAGCCACAGTTATCTTCTTTGATGAAAAAAAATTAGAAAAAGGCATGCTTTGTAAAAATGCCCTTGATCAAGTCATCCTGTCCTTCCCTTTTTGTGCAAAACCACACTGCTAATGCTGGATTTTGTTGCCTGCTTGCACCACATATGTTTGTATGCAGCCAGGAGAATGATGAATATTTTTTTTTCAGACTGTGCTAGTGCAAGTTTGTCTGTCGTTTCTCCTTTGAACATTGCAATGCAAGCTTTTTTAGGAGAAATCCTCTAGCAGTGTTGTCAGCAAATCCTGTCACCATTTCTTTATCCCCAAATTTTTGTGGTTGGACCAAACTTTGCAAAAGAGCTGCCTGTACTGGAGTTTGTTACATTATGTAAGAGAGAAACTTTGTTCTAATTCATTATGCTTGGAATGTGTAAGATAAAAACCTCGTATTATACACAAGTTTAACAGCAGGACATAAGGATCTTCACTGCTTTAAGAAGTGGATTCCCTATGTTGTTATTAGAGGTGGCTCTTTGTAGGGCCTCTAGTATGTGTATCAAGGAGATGTTTTGAACTGGGAAAAGTTATAAACCCCTCCCTGTATGGGCCATGGAACAACCTTGATCTCAGTGTCTTCAGTCTCTTCTTTGATCTTTCTTTTTTTTGTAAGGTCTCAAGTTATTCTGCAGCCAAGCAGGTTGTTTCCAGAGAATAAGGACCACAGCTGTTCTTCCTGGACAGTGCTCCTGAGGAACGATTAATTCAATTCCTACATTAGAATTAGAAATCTTGAATTCATAATTTTTAAATAAGGTCCTTGCTTTATTCCTTACATGCCTGTCATTCTCCTTGGAACTAAAGTCAGGCCTTGGTCCTTGTTGTCATCACCTAATAAAACTCCAGCAGTGAGACTCTGCTCTGTCCAGCACAAAATGGCAAATTCTTCCCCCTGACTGTAAGATGCTTTACGTAACAGATTCCATCTACACAGTGACAACAGCAATATGCACAGATGGGAATATGAAAGACTGACCCGTAAGAACATGCTCAAAAGGATGTCTGGCTTTTGATTTGTCTTGGTTTAAAACCCGTCAATGTCACTTTACTGTGTGGGCGGAGCAAAGTTTCTCATTGTTTATCCGAAATAGTGAGTAGGTGGCAAGTAACCCAGCAGTGAGCAAAGAGCTGAATTGCATGTTTGGGCAGCCACTGGCACAAGAGTAGAGGCACATGCCCCCAAACTAAGGATGATGCTTCCATTCTCACACATGAGCAATGAGCTTGTCTCTGTTGGGACACATGTCCACAGCCCACAAAAGGGACAAAGTTTATCATCTTCTTCTCAAAAAACAAGACTGTTTTGTGCAGTAAAGGTGTTCTAGATATCCAAACTGTGACTTTCTATAGGTTCTTCTCCACCTAAAATGTTGAAAACAAAATACTGTCAACAGAGAGGCTTGTTTAGTGCTGTAAACATCTGACTTGCTATAAAAAGTCTTCAATGACAGAATTAAACTTCAGCACTGCTTTAGTGAAAGTTACCAAGTGAAGGTATTTCTACTGGGATCTTATTTACCTTCCCATATATTCCATGCAGCAATAAGTGATGCCTCTATACTTGCAAGCATTATGCTCTATAATGACTGACTACGTAATTCCCTACTTCCATTCAGACCTATTTAAAGCTGTGGAAAAGTATCTCTATTTGAATATTTTATAATATATTTTCCAAATAGAAAATACCATTGAAATAATTGCTAAGTCATAGAATCATAGAATCACCAGGTTGGAGGAGACCCACCGGATCATCGAGTCCAACCATTCCTATCAAACACTAAACCATGTCCCTCAGGACCTCATCCACCCATCCCTTAAACACCTCCAGGGAAGGTGAATCAACCACCTCCCTGGGCAGCCTGTTCCAATGCCCAATGACCCTTTCTGTGAAAAACCTCCTCCTAATGTCCAGCCTAAATCTCCCCTGGCAGAGCTTGAGGCCATTCCCTCTTGTCCTGTCCCCTGTCACTTGGGAGAAGAGGCCAGCTCCCTCCTCTCCACCAACCTCCTTTCAGGTAATTGTAGAGAGCAATGAGGTCTCCTCTCAGCCTCCTCTTCTCCAGGCTAAACAACCCCAGCTCTCTCAGACGCTCCTCATAAGTAAGGCCTATTTTCCAGCCCTTTCACCAGCTTTGTCGCTCTTCCCTGGACTCTCTCCAGAGCCTCAACATCCTTCTTGTGGTGAGGGGCCCAGAACTGAACACAAGATTCAAGGAGTGGCCTCACCAGTGCTGAGTACAGAGGGAGAATCACCTCCCTGGACCTGCTGGTCACACCGTTTCTGATACAAGCCAGGATGCCATTGGCCTTCTTGGCCACCTGGGTACACTGCTGGCTCATGTTCAGTCGGCTGTCGACCACCACCCCCAGCTGCCACCTCCAGGCAGCTTTCTAGACAGACTTCTCCTGGTCTGTAGCTCTGCATAGGGTTGTTGTGCCCCAAGTGCAGGATCCGGCATTTGGCTGTGTTAAACCTCATGCCATTCGTCTCAGCCCAGCAGTCCAGCCTGTTTAGGTCCCTTTGCAAAGCCTCCCTACCCTCCAGCAGATCGACACTTGCACACAGCTTTGTGTCATTTGCAAACTTGCTAAGGGTGCACTCAATGCCTTCATCCAGGTCATTGATGAAAACATTGAACAGGGCTGGACCCAGCACTGAGCCCTGGGGAACCCCACTTGTCACTGGCCTCCAGCTGGACTTAACACCATTTACCACCACTCTCTGGGCCCGACCATCCAACCAGTTTTCCACCCAGGAGAGTGTGCGCCTGTCCAGGCCAGAGGCTGGCAGTTTCCGTAGCAGGATGCTGTGAGACACTGTGTCAAAGGCTTTACTGAAGTCCAGGAAGGATTTTCCTCAGTTAACTAGATTGAATTTCTTTCAGACCTTCAATGTAATAAACCTTGTAGCTTTCAATTTATACAAGGAGTTTTCTAGTCACGCCTTGTAATTTTAATGTAATAAACAGAATTTCTAGCATTGAATATATGGGCAAAACCAATATAAAATTAAATTTCTTAATGTAAACTACCAACAAAGGATAAATATTAATTTCTGCTTCTTTGAAGGCTACTTAGTCCTTTGGTGTAAAAAAATATTGAGATTGAATTGATGACATGTTTAGACAAAATATTTTTATGAAATGTGAAATACAACACTTTACATAAAGCAAGCAATCTTTTAAAGGGAATAAAATAAAGTGATCACTGTAGGTATACTCCATGCTGCAATAATTAAGAGATTCAAAGTCACTCAGTTATCTTTCATCTATTTTGTTATTTCCTATTACTGATATATTTGCATTATTTTGTAATACAGTATTTAAGTGAGAATTTTCTGACTTAATTAGCCAAGCTTTTAAGAGCAATTTGTAAAATAAAAAGCCTTTCTTTCTTCTGGATTGAATAAATTATCACATACTTAAAATTGCAGTTGTTTATTTAAAAAATCAGAAGCGGTGAAACCACAGCATAGTTAGGGAAGTTGCAAAACACCCGTGTTTCCAGGTCATTAATCCTTTTTTTCTTTTAACTTTTAATTAAAGATGTAATAACATTAGAATACTACCCATCTCCTGTTGGGGCTTCTAAAGTCCTATGACAGTTCAAGGGAATGTTTATAGCAAAATTAAGTGCAGCGCAAGGCAAAATTCAGTCCATTATCACCAAAAAGCAGACGTTTGATTTTTCATCTGCTTTTAATGCAATGTGACAGGTACTTTGTTTTCCATTCCCAAGGGCAAAAATTATTTAAAACTCAATAATTTATATACGTAAAGTAAAATTAATGATTTACTAAGTAACATCAATGGTTCAACACTGAACAAAGGTAGGACCAATCTTTTCATTCTTTCAACAAACTTTCAGAAGGTGGCTCTGAACTTTTTGCAAGCTGCATGTCACATTGTACCAAAATGTGCCAATTACAGAGTTTTCATGCCAAAATCTAAGTCAAATACGCCTGCATGACTTTTGGATTTTTCTGAAACCTGTACGCAAGGCTGGGTTCAGTAAATAGCTTTGCAAGCTGCCTGGGATTAAATGACAATGATACTCTCTATTACATCCACCTCTTATGCATAGTTGCCCCATAACCAATAGATGGGAAATGGGGTGTAAATACGTATCCCTGCAAACACAGTCTGTTCAGAGTATAAGTGGCTATTTGAGGGGCTACTGGTCACCTGGCTTGTATCAGTATAACTATAGAAGCACACATTTATGCTTTTCTTTGTATCAGGGTAATTACCTCTGTAAACATTGCCTCTTTTTAAGTAGAGAGTGAGTATCTGGAGGCAGAATGTGATTGTACTTTGATGTACCACATATAGGACTATGGTAATGCAGCTAAATAGCAAGCAGTTTTATTCAATGCATTGCAAAGAAGCATTTGGTATGTTTGTACTTTTACAACTTGCTTGAATTCTAATCTTCAGCTTTTGGCAAAAATGTTTTAATAGCCTCTCAGGTATTTCTTACTGAACTAAAAGTTGCTACTGGCTTCTAGAAGATTTTCTGCTTTGTAAATCTTGTAAAACAACAGTGATATGAATGGTATAGGCAGTAAAAATACTAACAGTTAAAAAAAAATCTTATTAATCCTTCTCAGTGGGACATAATTTTACCACAGATTTGTAATAGGATATATGAAAGTACTTCAGCAATGTTTTTGGTGCTTATTATGAAGACCCACTACTACAAACCACAAAGAGTTGTTCCTTCCCGTTTATGTGATGCTTTTGAGTAACAAACATGGCACTATAATTATGTGATCAGTAACATGACACATTTCTGAAGCCCACTGAGGCCTGAGGAAAAATCTAGGCTCCGCTCTAATTAGCCTAATAACTAACATTCTTGTAACCTTTTCTGGAAAATATTGCACTAATGCTGGCTGGGTTGCCTGTTTGCTCTGCTCCAGTCTATCTATAATGCAGCAGGGAAAATTATTCACCTAGGTCAACAATTTCCCAGCCTCGCATAATCTCTCTCTCTTTCATCTCTCATCTAAGTTAGTATTACTTTGCCTCTGTCTTCTCTTTAGCCTTCTTTGACTCCTACTTCTACTCCTCCTTGGCATTCATTTAACCTACAAGGTTCTTTTCTGTGCCACTAGCTATGCATGTGATGCTCTTCTTATTCTAGAACACTCTACCAGCACTCTCTCCTCAAGCTAAAATCAGATGTAGTCACTATTTTTATTCAGCTTGTGGTTGAAAGGCAACTTTATTTTAATTACCTTTATACACAAGTGTCTACCTTAAACAAATACACCGACGGTATCGATTTAGACCTGTTTTCACCCTTCTCCAGCCCTTCATTTCTTCATCCTGACCTGTATCACACCTGGAATTTAGACTGAGGCATTTCTCTTATTCAGCATCAGAACAACAGGAAGATGGTATAATGTATTGCGTATTCTTGCGAATGCAGCTCTACAAGCACAAAACCAAGCATGGCTCCTGCCCATCTGAGTTGCTATCAATGTATCTTCTGGGTCAGGTGCCTCCTCACCTATACAATATATAAAAATCTGATAAATACAAATTAAAATTGAAAAAAAAAAGCTCAATAGTTCCTCTAAATTTTGAAAGAAAAGGTAAAAGAATGTCACATCTGAAAAGAACACTAGGAATTCTTCCTTGTGCTTTTGATTATGGGCTGTTAAAGAGAAATATCATTCATAGGTCATGAAAATTTTACATTTTCTTTTAAATGGGCAGTACAACTAGATGGGTTATTTGGATTCAATCAGAGTTTCTTCTGACATACAACTTGTTATCCACATTCCCTCATTTTGGCAACTGAAGATAATCACTCTTGAAACTTATGGCCAAAACATGGTGATAAACAATCTGGTCTTACCCTATGTCACCAAAAGATTATGTTAGGAGTATCAAAATGAGGTTGGATCTGAGTGATTAAATGAAGCTTTAAGCAAGAGGACCATTGGATTTAATGAAATGAACAATTAGGTCCCTTATCACTTCCTTTCACTGATTTTTGATTTGCTATAGCATCTCTTTGCCAACTAGTGCTGTTCCTACAGGGCAACTCTTTCACTGTGGATAAAGCAGTGTGATCAAAATCTACAGAATAAAATAGGGCAAGTGCAGAATAAGATCCTACATCAATGAAATATCTACATAGAATGTGTGAACAGAATGCAAGCGTAACAGAGAACATCAGAGTTGAATAAGAAGTTTTCCATCTAAAAATTGTAGACAAAACCCAGGAAGCATGCAGGAAAGCAAGTTTGCAAGCTGAAAGCAAATCTAACTTTGAGAATTGTTTTTGCAAAACGGAGGTGTTCTACATATACATGGTGGTTGTTTAGGAAAGAGGAAAACTGGAGATATCTAATGATCTGTCTGTAGTAAAGTTAAATTTATCAGTGGCCTTGGTAATGCTTAAATACAGATATAACTTGTTTATGCATGTTATTTAAAACATATTAAGGAAAAAATGTTTTAAAGTGGTTTTCTTAGATACCATGGTAAATTTGTTGAAGAAGGAAGTAGTCTGTTGTTTAGAGCACAAGATTCTGAGTCAGAAGATGTAGATTATGCCCCCTGCACTGATAACTATTGACTATGCAGCTTCCTCATCTCTGAACTGGGAAGTAGTACTTAACTAGTCAGAGGTAGCAAGGAGACAAGTCATTACTGCTTATAATATTATAATTGTAATAACTAGAGCAAAGCCTTCACAGTACTGATTTATTAAGAGATCTGTGGAAAAGAAGCAAATCACCTGTATGTTTGAAATTCTGGTAACTTGCTCTAAGACAGAGAGAAATTTCTGTGCTGTGTTAGTGGACTGTTAAGGAATGCAAAGTATCAGTCGTTGCATTTGTTAAGCAACAGCCATCTAAAGGTCACCATAGCTCCAAAGTAGAAGCATGATCTCATAGCTGCAGTTTTTGCCCTTCCCTGTTCACACCCTTTCTGCGTTTATGACTGTTACGCTCGATGGTATTGATGGCTTCCACCCTCCATATATAGTCACCCACATATCTGGTAATGGTGTGTAGGCTAACTCTACCCCATAAGGTCTTGATGTTGGAAACAAAGGGAGGCAACTGCCCAGCTGACTGGATCTTAAGACTGCTTAGAATCTAAGCCTGTGAGGGTGGAGTTTTTCCCAGGAACAGGAAAGTGCAGTCAGTGCAAGACTGTCTTAGGCTAAGAGACCAAATGCTTACAAACGTATGCAGGTAACAAAACCTGGGGGATAAAAAAAGCAATGAAGAACTCCTGTACTCAGATATAAGGCATGATGCCTTACTTTCTGTATTCATTGTATGATCATATGATAAAAATCCTTTATTTTCAAATGTAAAATTAAGACAACTCTATCTAGTTTTGATTGAGCTATGAAACATCGAGCTGGGTGTTTTACTCAGCACAGGGAGGCCTAAGTGCACCAAGGACCTGTTTTTTAATATATATATATACACATATATATAATATGATATATTCACTTTCTGTGAATATAGCAAAAGTTTGTAAGAGAAGCAGATCAGCAAGGCTCTGCAGGCTCGAGCCCCACCGAAGGTGATTAGAAACAGCAGAATGAGGACAAGTCCATTACCTCCTTCCTGTGCCTATGCCCAAGAAAGCCCGGCTGTTGTTGTAACACATCATTTCTGGATTGCATACAGGAACGTTTAATCCTGGAGGAGCTGCCCCTCCCAGTGGCGACGACTGATTTCCCAGGCTCTAGCCTCCTCCTCTTAAACCACCACTTCAGATGTTTATCAGATGTCTACTTAAAATAGCACACTTTAAGTAGGAGGCGATCATCAGCTTTACTTCACAGCAAAACTCATGGTCTGCTATGAGACCAAACCCTTCAGCATAATTTTAAAAGCACTTTTACCACTCCTTTTTATGGTATGATCACCTCGGGGCTTATGTAGTAAGGAAACAGCAGGCTCACAATTTTGTCTGTCTGGAACAAGTGACAGAAGAAAGGGGGAAATGAGAATATGGGTTGAATATCTCTTTTCAGACCTCAGAGAATTCAGCCTCATAGATCGCTTGTTTTGCCCGTTTGAGCTACACCGGGCTGAGTCAGCAGAAATGAAGGGTGATATGAGTGACAGATCTGTAATTACAGCAACACGTGAATCTGTGCCTTCTGCTGCCAACAGAGACATTTCAACACTTGTTACGGAGAAGATAAGTTTCACTTTATTGAAAAGATTGATTCTTAGGGTGGGTTTAGTATGGGACCCTTTATTCCTATCTAAGGCATGAAATCTCCCTAACTTTCCAGTATCTACTACATTTCACCAGCACACCAAAGCTTTTGTTACTAGCTGGTGAAGTTCCTTTATCACAGCTAAGTGACACAGCCAGGTCTTTCACTTTGCCTCCACAGACACCAGTGGAGCTCTCTGCCTGCCCCGGGCTCCAAATGGCCCTCCTAATACTGCCCTCCTCCAGCACCCACCCACCCATCCATCCATAGAATCATAGAACTGCTAGGTTGGAAAAGACCTTCTGAGATCTCTGAAGCCCATCACACCTTTCCACTACTAAAGCACCTGAGCACCTCATCTACTCATCTTTTCAACACCTCCAGCGATGGTGACTGAAACACCTCCCTGGGCAGCCTATGCCAGTGCTTGAGAACCCTTTCTGTGAAGAATCTTCTTCCTGATGCTGAAGGAGGGAATAAATCCTTAAGAATAACAAGAATCAAATCTTGGCCAGCTTGCAGTTAGAAAGAATGCGAATGTAACAGGAGTTAAGCTTGTTTACCAGTTGAAACAAGGCCAGTCCCCCAGAAGGAACAAAGGACAGACCTGAGCTCACCAAAAGGACACAATGAGGAGATTATCCAGAAAAAGAGCATCAGAGGTTCTGAGGACACAAAAGGAACTGTGATGTATATACGAGTGGGTGATGAGATATGATAATGAGTTATATGTGTGTTTAACCAATATTTCCCAGATTATGTAACCAGTGTTTCTCGGAATCTATATGAACATATATGTGATATGAGGCTAGGGGGAGTACTAACAGGATAACCATTGTTTAGCAGCTCCAGATAAAAACAAAGAAAGGACTAACACTTCAGGGTAAACAACATATTTCTATAAGCCTTATGTAAGAAGGGTGCCCGATGCTAGAAGATTTCTGATAAGCAGAACAAGTCACCTGGACGTGTGATAAGAGCGGAAACACCATTGGTAAGGACAACTGGATTCCTGAGAGCACAGATGCAGAAGGAAGTTAAGACAACTGCCCCCATCCCTGGGAAAATCTTTCACAGGCATAAAACAGGAAGAGGTCTCTTCTCAAACTCATTATAATAAGAAATGAGGAAAGGTTATGAATACGTATAGCTGTTTTTAGAATATGTAACATTTTACTGTATAAAGCCAAGATGAGTTGCCACAATGGGTACCACGTTGTTTTGGAGAAATGATTCTCCTGTGTGTCTCAGCACTTAGTAAACATACCTACTTTATAAGTTATGGAGTCTTGATTCCATGTGTCATATGTTTAACCAGTATAAAAATCCTGTAAGCAGCCTCAATGGACACACATTAGGTGAAATGATTCCCTGTGTGTCTGACGTCGTATTATGTATTAAAGCAATACCTGCTTAATAATCAAATTGGCATTGATTACTGAGTTTGGCTTTTTCACAGCGCCAATGCCTAACCTGAACCTCCCTTGGCGCAACTTGAGACCATTACCCCTCATCCTATCATTTATAAATTGAGAGAAGAGACCAACACCCATTTCTCCACAACCTTCTTTCAGGTAGTTGTAAGAGCAATAAAGTCTCCCCTCAGCCTCCTTTTCTGCAGGTTAAACCAATCCAGTTACTTCAGCTGCTCCTCAGAACTCTTGTTCTCCAGCCCCTTCAGCAGCTTTGTTGCTCTTCTCTGGACACACTCTAAAGCCTCAACATCCTTCTTATGGTGAGGGTCCCAGAACTGAACACAAGATTCAAGGAGCAGTCTCACCAGTGCCGAGTACAGAGGGAGAATAACCTCCCTGGATCTGCTGGTCACACCGTTTCTGATCCAAGCCAGGATGCCACTGGCCTTCTTGGCCACCTGGGCACACTGCTGGCTCAGTCGTTGTCAGCCAACACCCCCAGGTCCTTCTCCTCCAGGCAGCATCCATCCATCCCCCTGCCTGTCCCGCTCCCCGCTTTGTAAACACCCGATACCGGGAGGAGAGAAGGGAGAACGCTTTATTTATCCACTCCCAGCTCGGAAAGCTACGGTGGAACCGGGAATATCCCATCAACCCGTGACGGAGCCTCCCCGTAAGCAGCACCGACAACAACAAAACACGCCAAGGCCCGCGCGCCCAGAATCCGGAAGTGCCGGACACACGCCAAGGCCCGCGCGCCCAGAATCCGGAAGTGCCGGGAGGAAAGACTAGGCACCCGGGATAGATATGCGCATGCGCTTCTCCCCCAACCCCGAACCCGGAAGCGCCGGGTGGAGGTGTCTCCCAGCGCGCGAGACGGACGCGCGCATGCGCCCAGG